>VDFB02040979.1:0-83137 GCA_007258455.2 Sequoia sempervirens
AGCACCAACCCAGCTATCTTATGGCACCAACTAATCATATTTACACATGAAAGTATGTGGAGCAACAACTCTAGTTACATATGATTCAAATGAATCCAATTCTGTATTACAGACTCAATTTTCAATTGCTCAATATTTGCTTTGATTTGCAAGCATTTCTTCTACTCTCTTCACTCTTCACCTAACACATTGTGTGCTCATTGAATGCATACACATTACTTCATTCTTCAGCACACACCAACCTTATACATTGCATTCTCTAATCTTGGTGTAAATCAATCTTAGGATTTCATATCATTTGATGCCATTCATGCTCGATCAACCTCTTCTATATTTCGTGACTATCTATTCATTAATGAAGTCATCCAGTTCTTCCAATCAATCAGAAAACATATCGTTGGAGTAGTTACAATGATCAATTTTATTTTTTATACCATAATCAAATTCGCTTGACTGGAAGTTCCACCATTTTGTTGAATAGCCATTGTCAAAATGAATCTTTAAAAGTTGGCCATAGGTTGTGCCATTTTTTGTTGGTTAATATTTAAAATCCTTGAGTTACTTCAACCAATCAACAATCACCATGTGTCAATAATCTACATACCCACATTGGTCAACCCAAGTCAACAAAAACTTCGCATGGAATTACTCCATTTTTAGTGACCTTGTCTATCCTTTCTATCAGGGCCAAGAGCCATTAGTCTCCCTTACCTTATGCTTGAATTGCATTGAATACTTTAATGATTATTCTCTGGAGTCTAAGACTCTTTATACCTATCACTGAGGATATGTGTCATCTCCATGCAAGCCCTCACTAACCATCACAGGATCCCATAATCCTTTAGTGGAACGGTGGTAATGTGCCACCTATATTGACATGCTTTCAGGTTTTGGCCATCGGCCCTACCCTTTGCCACCTTCAAACCATTCACATACCATCACATCATACACCAAAAATCCAAACTCTGAAACACCTTTAGGATGTCAAAAGTCAAGGTTCAAAGTTGCTTCCTACCCCCTTCATCTCTTTGCATTTATTTAAGGCATAAGCCTTAGCTCTGACCAGCAAAGCCCAAATCCATTTTAGGGGTTGGGGTCTAGGTTTTCTTCATACCCTTTGCTTGACCTTAAGTTTAAGGTGTAAGCCTTAATTGCAACCAATGGACATTGAAACCTTTTTAGAGTTTCGGGTTTAAGTATCCACCATACTCCTTTCTTTGAACATAAAGATAAGGCGTAAGCCAATAGTCCAAATCTCAATGCTCAAATCCTTTTAGACTTAACTTAGTTTGAGCTTCATTTCCTTTGTGCACATGGTAAAGGGTACACTTGAAATCCAAAAACTTTTAGACTTAGCTCAAAATGACTAACTCCTTCCTCCTTTAGCAAGTTGTATAAGGTAAACCTGAGGCCCAAAGCCCATTCACTTTTGCAACACTTCAATTGCTTGCTTTGCAACTTCAACTATATCATCCTATGATACCTTTCTGACATCAATGAGGCAACAATATCCCTTATTGGATATCATTCAAATATCCTCTTTTGACATAAATGACAATTAAATTTCAACAATCTCCCCCTTTGAAATTGATGGAAAAACTAAATGCTCTGAACAAACTTCTATTCAACAACTATTCTCGCCCTTAGGTATATCTCCCCTTTTGAAAAACACATAGCATTTTGCTATGTTTCTCCCCCTTTGAGATCAATGGCAAAGGCAAAGTCTCCCCTTTTGATATATCATGCAAAGTAAAAGAATGTGTCCAAGAATTTGCAATTGCAACCATCAAGTCATTAGAAATTTGTAAAATCATGCATTCTTGACTTTCCTTTTCTCTCATCTTCCAGGGATGAATAAAGTTTTTCTAAACCCCCCCTAGACTCATGCCCTATCACTAAGATTTAGTGATATGATGTGGGAGAAACCACTCCTGATTGTTTCTTCAAGTATTCAAATTTCTATTTGGGAAGAGGCTTAGTGAATATGTCTGTAACCTATTCCTTGGTTGGCACATGTGCCATGTTAACTTCTTGATCTGCTACCTTTTCTCTTAAAAAGTGACACTTGATTTAGATATGCTTGGTCTTTGAATGCATCACTAGATTATTTTATATATTTATGGCACTTGTATTATCAAAAATAATAGAGATAGGTTATTTGTATTCTTCTTTGATATCTTTAGGTGTTTGTTTCATCCACAACACTTGAGTACAACATGTCGTTGCTGCAACATGCTTTGCTTCAATTGTAGAAAGATTAATTGATTCTTTCTTTTTCCTTATCCATGAAAAAAGTTTGTTTCCAAGGAAGAATGCACCAAAACTAGTTCATCTTCTATCATCCACACTTCTTTCCCAATCAACATCTATATATGTTGTCAAAGTGAAATCTTTACCTTTGGGATACCACAGTCCATAGTCAATTTTTCTTTGGATATATCTAAAAATTATTTTTACTGCATTAAAATGAGACTCTTTAGGAGCATCTTGAAATATTGCAACAATGCACACTTCTTGCATGATATCAGGTCTTGATGCAGTTAGGTACAACAAGCTACCTATCATTGATCTATACATGGTCTGATTTTCTTTTTTGGTTTCATCTATCTTGCTTAATTTACACCCAATTATCATGGGGGTACCAACTAGTTTGCTATCTTCCATCCCAAACTTCTTGAGCATCTCCTTAGCATACTTAGTTTGAGATATGAATATCCCTTCATTAGTTCATGCTATCTATAGACCAAGGAAGAAAGAAATTTCTCCCAGCATGGACATCTCAAACTCAATTTGCATTTGGACAACGAATTCTTTGGACATTTTGTTATTGTTTCCACCAAAAATAATGTCATCTACATTCACAATAACAAAATTAACATATGTTATCTACACATCCCTTCTTGAATCCTTTTTGCTATAGGTGCTGGTCTAATCTTGAATACCAAGCTCTAGGTGCCTATTTTAGACCATATAATACTTTCTTCAATCTATAAACATAATCTTCTTCTGATAGCTGAAAACCTTTAGGTTGTTCTATGTAAAATTCTTCTTCTAGGTTTATAGGAGCGAATTTTCACCCCATGTGTGAATTTCCCTCTTGCATACCCTCACCTTAGAAAATAAAATCTGAAGGTGAAATTCCACATCACCCATCTGCCTTCCATCCACTTGGTGCATGTTTTGTGCATCATTGAGGGAATTTTCATCAGGGACGTGAGTACGGTGCACTGTCGTCCCTGATAGATTCCTACCTATGGAGTCCGTAGAGACATTATACACCTCATTGTTATCAAATTGTAATGCCTTTATCTGACCAAGTGACCCAAAACAACTCCTTTTGGCCTTCAGATCCATTATGTTCACTATCACTTCATCTCTTACAAACTCATTCGATCTCTCAAGAAATTATCATTCAATCTCTCACACTTATAGCACTCCATTTTCACAACTCCATTGAGCATTGCAACAACTAGTTACTCTGTCAACTTCATCCTTGCACATGCTGCCGTACCATAGAAGCTATGAACTTGGAGTCTTACGAGACCTCCCTTCATTATAGTTACAGTTGTGGTGACTTTTCAAAGTTTGTTACCTTGCATTCTTCCTTCATTGGCCTTGAGTGCCTTTGGGTGGAGGTGGTACAGTATCACTTTACTTTCACATTGTGATTTGATAGAGTAGCTTTTATCTTTTGTATTGTTCATTGCGTTTCCTTTTATCTTTTTAATCATACTTTCCTACTTTGTTTCTTTTCTGGATGTCTGTGGAGGTGGAAACACCAAAGCAGGGGTTTGACTGAGGCAAACCCCTATAAACCCCAACAATTTTCCCCTCTTACTTGTGTGTAGGTGAACGTGTGCATGGAGCTCGCTGGTGAACTGGCATTGTAGTGAGTTGATATTTGTTGCCCTAGTTTTCATCTACTTACTTTATCATTTCCACATTTACTTTTTGTATTTTATTATTCTATTTATTTCATTAAAATCCATTAGCTAGGATGTTAGTAGGCTTATGATAATTTTCCTACTATATTTCATTTTTTTGGCCGTATGGATGCCAACACACCAGAGAGATGCCAGTGTGTCGTGCTATCATCCCAGATCCACACTGCCATCCTCAGACAGAGAGTTGTTGGAGGTCGAGTGTTGACTCCAAAACTAGCTCATGTAGGCCCAACCAGATTTCTGGGTCTATAGAGTGACATAAGCACTTGAGAGTACTCTTCATTCTTGATCCTCATCCCAAAACATCTATTAGAGTGAGGTAAGTTAGGGAAGCCCTCCACTCTTAGCTCTCCATGACTTGGAGCCTTGGTGTGGTTGGTCCCACTCTTACATTTTTTGTGAACCATTTTTGGTTCCATTTAGTGGTGTTGAAGGGTCCTTTCCTTGTATCCTAGAAGCATTGTAGGTGTGAGTCTTTTGAGGAATTTTCTCCTTACAACCCAACCTGCAACCCCTAGCAGGCATAGTTGGAAGGTTTCATAGGCATTGTAGAATGAAATCTTAGTTGGGTCACTGTCCAATTGCAAACCTTTAGGGGCTATGTGAAGGTGTTGTTTAGTGTATATGATGAATTCCTTTTTGCATTTGCCTATCCCCTCTGTGTAGCCTACGAGTAGTGCTCCAAGTATAACTTTCACCTCACAGGACCTGCCAAAGGGTTTCAATAGACAACCAATGGATTTCAATAGAAAGCCATCTCCTCTTTATATCCACGTGCAGATCAATGGAAACATTATAACAAGTGTTCCTCTTGACCTCACATGTCGAGTGAATATCATAATTGAGAAGATTATGTTAATCAATTTATTGCATAAAGATGGGTATGACACACCTGAAAGTACCATCTATATGCATAACAAAATTTTTCTAGCTCCCCTTGGCAGCATCACCTTGTTGGTCCTTATTGGACCTAAGTCTGTAAAATTTCTTTTTAATATAATCCCGGGGTCCAAACTCTTTATAGTGAAGCTGGGTATCCCCTAGTTAGTAGCTATGAATGCAGTTCCATTAGTCATACATAAATTCCTAAAGTTTATTCATGAGGGTTCAATGCACATAATCCATGAAACTGGCTATAAACTGTTGGTTGTGCATGGTAGCTATTCTTTAGATCACTTTTGGCCTTCACCCATTGATCTACTCCCACCTAGGAAGGACCTCTTGTATTGAACCTATGAGATGTACAAGAAAGGGTGCTTAATTCCTAAGGTGAGGTACCCTCCATCTCCTTATGTTGTCTTACATAGGGCTTGTTTGAAATTTGACAGTGATGACATCATGGCTCGAAGAAGGGAAGAAGAGAAGAATTCTCAAGGTTCCTCTTCCTCCTCTTCCACTATCTAGCCTGTTGCTTCCTCTCACCCTACTGCAATGTCATCGGATTCTACTATGCATTTGTAGGAGAATCCTATGGTGGCAAAAGCCCAAGAAACTTGCATTTGAACTTCCCATCCTACCCACGGAGCCTAGGCCTGTTTGATATGGTAGAAGGAAGAGTCCCCATGGGGAATCCTCTATTCCTTGGCCTCTACGGCCTCCTTCTACTCCTCCTCCCAAAGTAGTGAATGGGAAGAGTCCCACCACCGAGGCACTAGAGCCAACTCCCCGTATCTCTCAACCTATTCCTCTTGCTCCCATTCAAAAGTTCGTCCCTCTGTCAGAGATGACTATGATGGAAACTCTGATGGCTGATCAGGAGCCTTTTGTCCCATCTCAACTTTTGATCTCTGGCTCTCAGAGCCATGGGAACTTCCTTGCGCATGAGCGCAAGCATCAAAGAAAGGATTTGGCATCTGAGCAAGGCACTTTGTAGAGGAAATAAGGGGATCTGACTACCCCTGCTTCAGGGCCTCCTGTTATGTCCTCCTCTCATGTCTCCTCTACCTCCATTCGATCAAGTTCAGTTATGCTTTTGGATCCTACTATGAGCGTGAATGCCCCTAACCCTTAAAAGGTGTAGGTGTTTATTGCTCCTTTGGTCGAGCCACCCTTTTTGATGTCCCTTCTGGACATCTCACCATTCCCTAAGCTTGTGGACATACCGAATACCTCGGTGGTGTTCACTGCATTTTTCTCCTCTTCCATTGCACCTCTTGTCTCGTCTATTGGGAGTTCACACCCTCTGATGAACCAGAAGGTGTAGGTTGTCCCTTCCAGCAATGGGGGGTGTAAGAGGATCCCACCTTCTTCAGAGGGTGGTCTTGTGCTAGTTTGTGTCGTTGTAGTGATGGAGCAAGTTCTGACTTCCACTAAGTTTGTCACTGCCCCCGAGTCACTTGGTAAGCCTAGTAGTGAATCTCGGGTGTCATCTTCCTCGCCCGTTGAGGTTACACATGGAACTCCCATAAAGTGCATGTTTAACTCCTTGGATGAGGACGAGGCCTTGTTGGCAATTTTTGTGAAATACTTGACCATTGCTCCACAAGAACTGAGTGGAGGAGACCGCAAAGAGTCTCCTTCCTTGGCACTTGTTTTGGGAGGGTCAGAAGCCCCTCCCATTAATATTCCACCACTACAGGCTTGTCTTCCTTCCCTGTACAATGATCTAGATTGGGAAGTAGATGACCTCTTGGTTGTTCAATAAGTGTTAGGGGGGTGCCTCTTCTTTACCTTTAGATTAGGTGTGTGTTTTTTATGATGTGTTCCCCCATGTTTACATTATGTGTTCCTAGATGACCCTTGTTACCCTCATAGGTGCTTGGATACAAGAGTGATTATGTGTCATAAAATTCCTCTAGTTGTGGCATCATTCTTCCTCTGTTATGTGTTTTGATTTTTGGCAAATTGGGGATGATGCAAAGTTTTGGAGGAATTTAGGCTTCCCTTCCATGTTGACCTAATTTTTATTTTTACTTCATCTTCCCATGAATTCTTCATATGGTCTAATATAGTAGGGGGTTGATGATAGTTCATCTAGATATACTATTACTATACATATATATTTATGAGCAGCTCTAACCTCAAAATATCGGACCGCTCCTATGTCCTTTGTGATGTTATTGTCTCTTATTACAGTCTTTTTTATCTTTCTCTCTTCTTTGCTTGAGTTGCCCTTCGTGTGTATGACAATTTCACTTCCACAATGTTTCAATTTTTAGAAAACACATTCGTTGCCAACAAATCTTTGCTTGAGAATCCTTGCAAACTTTTTCAAAAATCGCATTCTCAATGTGGACCCCTAGTGGAACATGTTTCCTTCATCATGGGTTCGCAAAGAAAGAACTTGAAGACTTTTCTTCGAAGTGGGAGTAGCTTTTCCTATGGGAGAAGCCTCAAACTTCCCCTTGCAAGGGGACATTTTCTTCCTTTTGAATTCCTTGATGAAGTGAACATCTTTTGAAAGGAATCCTTGATGGTGAGTTGATTTGCAAAAAAATTTCTCGCACTTTCAAATAGCACATCCCTTGATTGGACCTCTCTTCTTTTGAAGGGTTCCTGAGGGACCCCTTTGAAATCCTTTCAATTTTTTGACTATCTGTGTGATTGTCTGCTTGTTTTCCTACGTCGCTGCTTTTTGTTCTCTGGCATGTTTTATTTGTTGATTAACATGTTGCTTTACAGGTGTGCCTATGAATCCATTTTCCATTCCAACTCTATGGCGTTCCCCTTTCAATGGGATTCCTTCATGAGAGATTACTTGGGGGAACACCTTCTTTGCAAGTTCGAGGGCTTGTGAAGCACTTTCATCCTATGAGATTTATCCATCATTGGTCTATGGGCCTTTGGTGTACTTTGTGCAACTTTGTAGTTTTGCAGAGCTACAAAGTATTTTTGTTCAAACCTCCTCAAGAGAGAGTACATGTGGAGTCCTATTCCTACCCCACGCTTTCGAGTTTTACAGATTATGGTATACTTCCTCGATGGTTTAGGAAGATTTTTATATTTTCTAACTCTTTGGTCACTTCATGATAACATCAATGATGTCACAAAGCTACAAAGGATTTGAACGGAAAAATGTATAGGAGAAATTTTTACGGTTTAGGCATAGGTCGAGGGTCGGGAGGAAATTCCACGGCACCCATCTGCCTTCCATCCACTTGGCACATGTTTTGTGCATCAATGAGGGAATTTTCATTAGGGACACAAGCACGATGCACAAAATTTTGTGTGGTGCGCTTCTGTCCCTGACAGATTCTTTACTCTAGAGTCCATAGGGATGTTACACACCTCACTGGGGTCGAATTGTAATGCCTCTATGCGACCAATCGACCTGAAACAACTCCTTTTGGCCTTCAAATCCATTCTATTCACTATTACTTCATCTCTTACACACTCATTTGATCTCTCAAGCAATTCTCACTCAATCTCTCACACTTCTAGCACTCTATTTTCACAACTCCTTAGAGCATTGTAGCAACTGGTTACTCCATCAACTTCATCCTTGCATGTGTTTCCCTACCATAGAAGCTGCAAACTTGGAGTCTTGCAAGACCTCCCTTCATTATAGTTGTGTCTATGGTGACTTTGCCAAGTTCGTTACCTTGCATTCTCCCTTTATTGGCCTTAAATTCCTTTCGGTGGAGTTGGTATACCATCACTTTACTTTCACATTGTGATTTGTTAGAGTAGCTTTTATCTTTCGTAGTGTTTAGTGCATTTCCTTTTATCTTCTTCATCATGCTTTTCTAACTGTCTGTGAGGTGGAAACACCAAAGTAGGGGTTTTACTGAGGCAAACCCCTATACAGCCCCAACAATTTTCCCCTCTTGCTTGTGTGTAGGTGAACTTGTGCGTGGAGCTCGTTGGTAAACTAGTGTTTCAATGAGTTGATATTTTTCACCCTAGTTTTCATCTACTTACTTTATCATTTCCACATTTACTTTTTGTACTTTATTATTTTGTTTCTTTCGTTAAAATCAGTTAGCTAGGATTTTAGTAGGCTTTTGGTAGTTTTCCTACTATATTTCACATTTTTTGGCCATACGGATGCCAGCATGCCACGCTGTCATCCCAGACCCACGCTACTGTCCTTGTAAAGAGAGTTGTCTAAAGTGCAATGTTGACTCCAAAAACTAGCTTGTCTAGGCCCAACCATATTTCCAGGTTTGTAGAGTGACAAAAGCACTTGAGAGTGTTCTCCATTCTCGATCCTCATCCCAAAACATCCGTTAGAGTGAGGTAAGTTAGGGCAGCCCTCTGCTCTTGGCTCTCTGTGACCTAGAGCCTTGGTGTGGTCAGTCTCCCTCTCTTACACTAGGTTCCAATTTAAGAAAGCATACTTGACATCCATTTGATAGACTTTTAATATTTTATGAGCAAAGATTGCAAGAAACATTCTTATGGCTTCCAATCTAGCAACTTGTGTAAATGTTTCTTTAAAATCTATACCTTCAACTTGTGCATACCATTTACACACCAATGTAGCCTTATTTCTTATGACAACTCCATCTTCATTAAGATTGTTTCTAAAGACATATTTAGTGCCTATCACATTCTTACTTGAGAGTCTTAGAACCAACTCCCAAGTTTTTTTCTTTTCTATTTGGCTTAGTTCTTCTTCCATTGCTTTTATCCAGATCTCATCCTTGTCAGCTTCAACATAGCTCTTAGGCTCTATTTCAGATAATAGTGTAAAGTTTACTTGTTCTTTGCAACTCTTCTTCTTGTATAAACTCCTTCATCTTTGTTTCCAATTATAATCTTCTCTTCAAGATGTTCCTTTTGAATATTTCCTGTAGGTGCCTTTTCATTCTCTTCTCTAGAATTTTGACCAACAACTTCTTCTTTAGAATTTGATTCATCTTCATAGCTATCTTTTTCAGGCTCAACATGCTTCAAATCTTCATCAACCTTGACATTGATACTCTCTACAATTTTGTGCAGCCTTTTGTTTTAGCATTTGTAGAATTTTCTTTGAGTGTAATATCCAAGGAATATTCCTGCATCACATCTTGAGTCAAATCTTCCTAAGTTGTCTTCTTCTCTCCTGATATAGAGTTTTCTACCAAACACTTTGAAGCATTTAACAGATGTTGGTTTGCCATATCACAGTTCATAGGGTTTCTTCTTGCTATATACTCTCAGTTTAACTCTATTCAAGGTATATACTATTGTATGTACTACCTCTCTCCAGTATACATTAGGTAAGTTGGCCTCATTTAGTATTGTTTTGGCCATCTCTTTGGCTGCCATGTTCTTTCTGTCAACCACTCCATTCTATTGTGGAGTCCTTGTTGATGAATATTTCCTCTTGATTCCATGCTTCTCACAATATTCTATGAATTCATTTGATGTGAATTCTCAACCTCTGTTTGATCTTAAGAATTTGATCCTTCTGTCAATCTCTTTATCAACCATGGCTCTAAATATTTTAAATCTTTCAAATTCTTGAGACTCATCTTTCAAGAAGGTTACCCATGCCATTCTTGATTAATCATCAACTAGTAACATGAAGTACCTTTCTCCTTTCAATACTTTTGTCCTTGAGGGGCCACAAAGATCAGTATGCACTAACTCCAAAGGTTTTGTAGTTGAATACTCTTTTGTCTAAAATTTGGCCCTTGTTTGTTTTCCTTGCAAGTGGTGTTTGTTGGTTTAGTTATCTTAGGTATGTGTCTTACCAGCCCTTTTGAGCTCACTTTTACAATATTATCAAAATTTACATGGCCCATTCTCCTATGCCATAACCAACTCTCATCAACCTACCTTATCATGCAATTTTCTCCATTAACTTCACTGAGATTGTAGAGGTTGTTTTCAGTCCTTATTCCCTCAACAACAACTCTTCCTAATGTTTTTATTTTGCATCCTTCAACATTGAATGTGACTTTGTATCCATTGTCACACATTTGGATAGCACTCATCAAGTTATGCTTCAGTCCTTCAACATAGAGAACATCACTTGTAGGAAATTTTCCATCAATGCTTAATGTTCCCTTACCACAAATTCTTAAAACAATGTTGTGTCCCAAACTAACAAATCCTTCTTTGCATTTTACTAGTTTGATGAAATTGTTCTTATCACTAGTCATGTGCTTAGAGAAACCACTATCTATTACCCACAAATTCTACTTCTTGGGATGGAGTGTAGTTTGAGAAATCATAGATTGTGGAACCTTCTGACCTTTCTCTTTCCACACTTTCTCGATTTTTTTTTTATTCATCTTTATCTTTACTAGAGACTTGTGAACCTTTGTTCACTTTGGAGGGCATGCTCTTCTTCTTATCTTGTACTTTTGGTCTTACAATTTTTTTTCTACATTTTTTGGCTATTTGACCAAAATTATTGTAATTATAGCATATTACATTTGTATCTAACAAAGAAGAAAATGATTTTTTGCTAACAAAGTTTGTTCTCCTTTTAGGTACAACACAACATTCACTATCCCTATGACCAAACTTATTACAAGTATAGCAATAACCAGAGAAATATGAGGAATAACTTGCTATAGCATTTCTTTGTGTAGGATGAGGAGGTCTTCTTGTATTTTTATTCTTCAAATCTCCCACCCTTGTAAAACCATCTACATCAACTCCCTTTATGTTATTATTCTTTTGCAAGTCTTCAAGGATTGACTTATTAATCTTCTTATTTGTTGCATCTCCAAAGGCATCCTTCTTCATTTTCTCATTCTTTGTTCTAGGATTTTATTTTTCTTTGAATCTATCATATAAACTTGCAGATGCACTGGTAGTAGGATTCTTTCCTTTCTCAAACCCTAGGCCAAAATTTTCTTTTGAAGGATTTTGTGAGTTAATCAAATTTTCAAGAATCTCTAAGCCTCTTTTCAACTTCAGATCTTTTTCTATTTGTTCTATAAATTTTCTCATTTGTTTTCTCAAAGCCACTATTTTTGCTTCCAACTTCATGCATTCATCAGATTTAGATTTTCATTCATATTTTACTACATATTCTATTCTTTTAGCTTCTTGATCAACTTGTGTCTTTAGGATAACTATCATCTAATCAAATTCTTTAAGCCTTTTAGATAGACTTTCAATTTCTTTTTGTGCATGCTTCTTCTGCTTTGAGGTCTCCTTTTTTAGCCTTTCAATCTCATCTAGAGCACAAATGAGTTCACTCTCTAGATTCACTTCTCCTTCTTATTCATCATTAAAATCTTCAATTTCTTCTTTTTCTTGATCCTCAGAAGCTAATCCTAATGCCATGAATAGGGATTCATCTCCCTCAACCACAAAGGCACAATCATGGCCACTATCTGAGCTATCACTAACATCAAATGAATTACTTTCTTCTTGTGTGTACATATTTTTCTTATTTTTAAAGAATTTCTTCTTCTTTGGGAAGTAGGGTTTCTTCTCTTGACTATCCTCTACTTGCTCGAAGTTATCGTTTTCTCTACAAGGGAATTTAATAGCAAAATATCCTATCTTAGCACAATTAATGCATTTTAAGGGTAACTTACCTTTGTACTTTCTAGAGCCTTTTCTTAATCTTCTGACAAATTTATCTTCTTCTTCATTAGTCTTCTTAGATTTAAATGCACGTGCTTCTAACTTTTACCTTTTGGCTACTTTGAATGCTACTTCTCTCTTGGAGTTATCAATGTCTCTTGTTCTCATCTCATAGGAAATGAAGGTGCCTGCAACTCATCAATAGTGGTTGTATTCAAATTTCTTGATTCCTCTATTGCAAAAAAAATAGAATCATACCGAGATGGAAGGGATCTAAGTACATTTTTTACAATAATAGATTCTTTCATCTCTTCTCCAAGGCCTCTAATTGCATTAACTATTTCATCTACCTTGAGGAGGTAGTATGCAATTTTCTCTTCTTCATTCATCTTAAGATTTTCAAACTTGCCTTTGTAAGTTTGTGGAGCTTTGCTTACTTTACCTTATCTTTACCTTCATAGATGTTCTTTAATTTGGCCCAAATCTCATGGGTTTTTTGATAGTGCATCATTTTTACAAACTTTAAGTTAGAAAATCCACATAGAAGAGTATTATTTTCCTTGGCATTGTTCTCATATGCTTTCTTATCAGTCAGCTCAATGGGTGGTGTAGCGAAAATAACATATTCATTTTCTACAATCATCCATACATCAAACCCTAATGATGATAAGTATGCTTGCATTCTAATGGTCCAAAAAGCATAGTTTGATCCATTAAAGAGAGGTGCTCTATTTGAGGAAGAACCTTCTTAACTAGCCATTTGTGTTCACTATCCAAGACCTACCTAAGCTGATTAAGATTCTTCAAAGGAACCAGGGCTTTGATACCAATAATTGGAACACTACTATCTACTGAGAGGGGGGTGAATCAATATACCAATTAAAAATTTTCTTTTAACCCTTGTTATGTAGATTTAAACAAATATGCAGAGATCACACACACTAATACTCATAACACTAGATATACATGGAAAATATAATATGGGAAAAACCATGGTAAGAAATGCTGCTAAGATCTACTGTCCTAATCTAGCCTCACAATAGAACCTCACTAGTTACAATGTTTAAGGGCACCAACCCTAAGGAGACACCAATCCACTAATTTAAGAGCATCAACTCTAAGGAAGAACCCACTCCCTAATCTTAGCACCAACCCATCTATATGATGAAACCAACTAATTAGATTTACAAATGAAAGTATGTGGAGAAAAAACTCTAGTTAAATATTATTCAAATGAATCCAATTCTATATTATAGACTCAATCTACAATTGCTCAATCTCTGCTTTGCTCTACAATCATTTCCTCTACTCTCTTCACTTTTCACATAATACATTGTGTGCTCATTGAATGCATACACATTACTTAATTCTTCAGCACACACCACCCTTATACACTGCATTCTCTAATCTCAGTGTAAATCAATATTAGGGTTTAATATCATTTGACACCATTCATGCTTGATTGAGCTCTTCTATATTTCATGACTGTTTGTGCATTAATGAAGTCATCCACTTCTTCCAATCAATCAATAAACATATCGCTAGAGTAGTTACAACGATCAATTTCATTTTTTGTGTCATAATCAAATTTGCTTGACTGAAAGTTCTACCATTTTGCCTCTTAGTCGTTATAAAAAAAATATCTAAATGTTGGCCATAGATCATGCAATGAAATGTCGATTAATATTTAAATTCCTTGATTTACTTCAACCAATCAACAATCGCCATGTGTCACTAATCCACATACCAATGTTGGTCAACCCAAGTCAACTCAAGATTCACAAGGAATTACTCCATTTTTGATGACCTTGTCTATCCTTTCCATTGGGGGTCGGGAGTTGCTAATCTCCCTTACCTTATGCTTGAACTTCATTGAAGAATTTAATAACTATTCTTCGAAGTCTGAGACTCTTTATACTTGTCATCGAGGACACCTGTCATCTCCTTGTAAGCTTGTATTAACCATCACTTGGTCCCACAATCCTTCCATGGAATGGTGGTAATGCACCACCTGTCCTATGCTTTCGGGTTTCATCCATATGCCTTACCCTTTGGCACCTTCAATCCAATTGCAGACCATCACACTGAACATTGAAACTCCAAACTCCAAAACAGCTTTGAGATGTCGAAAGTCGAGGTTCAAGGTTCCTTCATACCCCCTACATCTCTTTGCATTTAATTAAGGTGTAAGCATTAGCTCTAACCCACAAAGCCCAAAACCATTTTAGGGGTCAGGGTTCTATGTTTTTTTATACCCTTTGCTTAACCTTAAGTTTAATGTGTAAGCCTTAACTGTGACCAACAAACAACAAAATCTTTTTGGGGTTCAGGGTTTGGGTATCCACCATACTCCTTTCTTCAAACATAAAGGTAAGGCATAAGCCAAATATTGAGAAAATGTGTCGAGGTGGGGGTGGGGAAGAGGCGGGGTGGGGGGGGATCCCCCCCTATGAGGGGTCCAGGGGGATCATCCACCTGGCTAGGGTCTAGGGGCAGCGCACCCTAGTGGGGGCTTGGGGACAGTGCCCTCGAAAGGAAAAATTTAATTATATTTTATTATTGAAAATCTGGACCATTCATTATTATGTCTTATATCTAACGACTAATATTTTATTAGCTTAACTATCCCTAGAAGAAAACCTTATTTTATGAGCATGTTGTATTAAGACTGTGTATTACGATGTATTTTGAGAGTCTAATAGTGTCATGCCCATAATTTACATTAGAAAAACCTAGCAATTTTTTTTTTAATACAAGAATTAAGGTATGCATCTCTCTAAGTATTTGAGATGAAGGAATATATCTATAGTACATGTTGCACACCTTCGTATGGTCACCTCTTAACTTGAGTTTAGGAGATAACATAAAATTGTCATTTCCACATTTTAATATGGATATAAAATTAGTCCCACATACTATTTTTGTAATTTACTTCTATTGAGTCCTATAGTTATTCAAATTTAAGAATTTATAATACCCTGCCGAATACTAACACTTAACTTGAAATCTTTCCCTTGAAAACTCCCTAAGGAATCTTATCTACCTCACTTATCAATTTGACTCTTTGAAGAGTTGATCCTAATGAAGTTGGTTTGTGACTTAAAATGACTACGACTAAAATAACTAATCGCAACAACCTAATTATTTTTTACTTTTGAGCTCTCATCTATAATTAATATGAGATAAATTTTCTTATTGGAAAACGATGCTCTAACATTATTGAATTAAAATATTTTAACCTTAAAAATAGGAGGTTAAAATTTAAATCTCCAAATAAAATTACCATGCTAAAATTTTAAGCTTCTAATGATAAAAAAAATACTTGAATTTGTACTTTTATAATTTTTAAGATTTTATCTCAATTTCAAAGCTCTCCAGCAATATTACATGGTTTTGTATCTATCACGATAAAATATATCTATGCACATTATAATTAAAATTTCCATAGTATGAATTAACTCATCATATGAAGATTTTAAATTCTAATTTATATAAATTTAAATTATCAAATATATCCTCATATTTAATTACATGATGAAGATTTTAAATTCTAATTTATATAAATTTAAATTATCAAATATATCCTCATATTAAAATAATAAAAAATACATGATGATAGCCATAATGATTATATCATTAAATCTTCTTATTTGTTATATACATATGATAAATAGCTTAAAATATAATTCAATAAAATAATTACTCACTCTTATTTATAAAATAAATGTAAATTTTCTAATATTTACTCATGATTAAATTATTACTCACTTTAAATGGAATTCCTTTATGGTTTTACTAATATGACAAACTTTAACTCACATTAAAGTCTATTAACCTAAATTACTAAGTTTTATGCTTGCAACAAAAGTCAAATAAAATAGGATAAAAGGTTAGAATGAAACCCTAGCTGAGCACTATATGACGCGTGCCCTAGGTGGCTGGAGCTTGAAGGATGGTAGTATGCAGCCATCCATGCCACATGATCTCTAGATCAAATAGATGAATATATTGCAAAGGTTTCTTGTTTAAGTTCGGAATGACATATTCACATTTTCATTGGCTCTTTACTATGTTTGGTGTGCATAATCTCCTCAAATGTTTTGAACAATTCTTATTTTAAAGATCTATAAGAAATGTATAAAATTTAACTCGTAAAATTTCTGCATGCACAGTCACTAGCACAGACTTTAAATTTTAAGAGGGATGATTAAATTCAGTTTCCATTATATATTTTGCTAAATCTGTCACAAGTGTAGATCCATACATGATATCTCATTCTAATTGTGTTACAAGAAGAAAATTATTCACATATGTATATGTATCCTCTTTTACAGAGGGTTGTTCTTCATATTGCACGGATCTCTGTATTTATTTTTCTATATGATTCTCAGTTGTACAACATATGTATTTTTAGATGTTACTATAGGAGGATCTGGAGAGAAAAGGGATTCGTAAAGGGTTTTCCCCGTAGGGTTTGGAGGACAAAAGATTATTTATTTATTTATTTATTTTTTAACATTAGCTTGAAAATGTATTATATTGTTTATTATTTTATTTTAAAAATAAACAACAATGAAGAAGCCTACTCTTTTTATTTTATTTACCTTTCTTTTTCTTTTATTTTTAATTAAATCCTTTTTGTTTGAATATATACATACATTTTCATATATTATACTATGTATATAATAAACCAGAATTTGTGCTTCATACTTTTGATGAATATATATTATATTTTTTAATATTTATATAAAGGAAATATTTGTGATAATCTCTTATGATTTAAGGAATAATTTTTGAAATTCTTTTAAGAAAGACTTAGTCATGATTATATAATATGAGTTGTTTTTTTTCTTTTTTTTTTATCAAGATTATTAGTTGGTTAGTATATATTTAGAAATTCATATTATTTTTCCCCAAAGATATAGAGTTGTTTAAAATTTAGAAAGTAATATTTTACAACTTTAGAAAGTAAATCTTTTTACAACCTCAACAAATTTTTTTTTCATTTATCCAAAATAAACATATTATACCAGTATATTAGTTGTCTTTAAAGCAAGAACTTGAAAATAGTTCTATTCTAAAACAATATTTTATTCATAAACTAAAATGTCGTATTTCTTACTCTTAAAAAAAGAAATATAATTATATATGTACTAAACTTGCTTCAAATGTGTTATATTGTAACTCTCAAATATTTGTAGTTTAAAAATTATTGAAAAAGTTACAAATGTTATAATCTTTATTCATGCTCAATAACTTATACAACTAAATGGTTCTTAATAATTTAGAAATTAATGGAGAGGACTAAATCTCACATGAAAACTTATATTGTTAAGAATAGTTGAAGGGTATCATTGACCATATTCAATACACACATTACTTTCACAATAATACAACTTTTCTTATACAGTTAAACAAAAATCATTCCTTCATTGAATACAAAAGGAGACACAATATTCATTTAAATTTAATTGCTCTAACAAAACTAATATCATTGTCTAATTCTTGCCACAACCTAGAGATATTTCTACTACAAGCATAATCATGTGGAAAAGATACAAGGATATGGTCTCAACATCCTTTCACAATCTATACCATATAATATGAGGACCTTTAAAAAGTCTTTGGCTCCATTATCCCTTCCATTTAAAAAAAGAATAGTTGGAAACATATATCATGTCATTGAATAAGAAATTGATTCATTCAATTTTTGAGAATATAAACATGAGAATTTAAAGAGGTATTTCAATGGACCCAACTTGCTTTTTTTGTTTTTTTCATTTTACAACATAATACTAACTATTTCATATTACAACCTGTGTGTTAGAAAATATGCATGAATTATATCAAAACAAACACACTTAGATGGGAAGTATTATAGTAAATGATCTATCTAAATTAAACACAATTCAATAACATAATTCTTTAAAAAATTCTCATCTTCCTCTAATCTAAAATTTCTTGGTGATTTATACTCTTAGATCTTATTCCTGCACAAATCATTGAGATGCCATCTAGGAAATGAGTAGCCTACTATGCATAATGCAGAATCTAAATCTACATCTACATGATTAAATGATTTCTAGATGAAATGATAAAATGATATGGTGAAATGGACAGTTGCATACAAGATGATGTGAAAGTGACACAATGCAAAACTAAACTAATGATAATGAAATGGAAATGATTCTACATTCTGCTAAGAAATATCTAAAGGAGCCATGATTCTAATCTATTTGCTAAACTAAAATGCTAAATTATAAAATGCAACACTAAGCTCTCAAAATGCTGAATGAATTCCTTGCAGAGTAAACTTATGCAAATGCTTCTTGTTGAAAAGCTATAAATGGGCCTAAATTTATAGATTTTTCCAAGGCATTGGGTGAGTTGGCAGCCATGAACGATTGAGATTTGATCTGGAGAAATCAGCGGTGAAGAATGAGAAGGATGGAGAAAACAAGGCAATGGTTTCCTTTAGTAAAACCAATTTTCCAAGTGTAGGAAGGAATCAATTGGAGGATGAAGCCATGTGTCTTGAAGGTTGTTGAATTTGTTGAGAGTAAATATCCAATTTAGAAAATAAAGATAATTATTTAAATGTGACACATGGTGAGTTGGAGGGTGAGGTGGAAGGTAGTTAAAAAAGTATGTAGAAATGTGATGGAATTCAAATTTAAAAATTTGAATTAAGTGAGAGGGAATTTAATTAAAATAAAAAAAATTATTTAGAAATGCTCATTTTAATTAAATCATGAAAGAGGTGAATTGGAATAGAAGAATTAAGGGGAAAGGAACTATGTAAATAAATTTGATTTATTTATATAGTAGAGGAATAAAAAATTGTTAATTAAATAATCAATATTTAATTAATATTCTCTAGACCAAGTTTTGAGTGTATACATTTTTCCCCTCTTTGAAGTGATGTGTTTACACATTACTTCAAAGAAAAAAATTTGAATGCTGCTAATAATTTTAATAATGCCCCGGACAGTGTTCTCAGAGGATTTATGACTATATGCCCCCTTGGGAGATAAATTGAGAAATTTTTGATGAAATTTTTTTTGGATGATTTTTGAAAATTTCAATTGATTTATGAAGGTGATGATGATAAAATCCTGATTTGATGGTATTCTAGCGATTTATCTCCTGATATGAAAGATTTCAAGCTACCCCAATTAATTGTCTCTCAAAGAAATTAAAATAATGCCACCAAAATCACTCCCTTTTAATTACCTTTATTAAGAGGTAAAAAGTAAAATGGAGTTCATTTGTGCTAATTGCATTTTGAAAATTTATTGGAGGGAGAAATCATTTTGGAGCTTCTGAGCAAGATGGTGATCCCTCTGCAGTGTCATCGATTGGAGTGGGTATGACGGCATAATCGGCCAGCGAGATATGAATCTCTGGTAAGAATTTTGAAACCTTGCTTTGTGATTTGAAAATGATTTTTTGTCACATTTTTCAATTCAAATTTTAAAATTGTAAAATGTTTTAGTGCTTTTGAAGTTTTTCATGGCATCCAGATTAGGAGTTTTGGTGTGTTTGCCAAAAGTTTTGGCACCTCCAAAATCTATTTTGGCACCTAGGAGATCCAAAATGGCACTTCCAAGCGACCAAGGGTCAATTTTAGGGTTTTGGCGCTTCGATGCCCTGTTCCAGCGCTTTCAGCTGAAATGACATTTTTTCCCCTTTTCTTCGGCGCTTTTAATTGAAATGGCACCTCAGCGTGATTTTCTGATGTATCTATCAAAAATGGTGCCTCCAAGTCACATAATGGCGCGTTCACCCGAAATGGCGCCTCCACGATCTGTTTTGGCACTTTCAAGATAGAATGAATATGTTTGCTATTTTCTCCCTGAATTTTGATGTTTAATCGCTTTCAGCTGTTGATTAAGTTTTTGATGATAGGATAGATGATGTAGTTACCTCATGATAGGAAAGATGCACTAATGATGATGTTGTTTTGATCTCATGATAGGTGAGAGTAAAAACAAAAATGTTGACAAGATTTGATGAAAATATCAATAAGATTGATAGGTTGATTAATTTTGATGTTTGATCGGTTTGTTGATTTTTCTTTGAGATGCTAATTTGTGATGTTTTCAAAATGATAGGAAACTAATTTAGATAATCTTCAGTCTTGAGAGAAATTTCCATTGACATGGGAGATGATACCACAACTGTCTCACATCGAGAGAGACATTGTTGAGATATGTGGTTTATCCTCACTGATTGATATGCCCCGGGTTAGGACTAACCAGGGATTGTTGACAACACTAGTGGAGAGGTGGCATAGCGACCACAACACTTTCCATCTACCCACTAGAGAGATGACTATCACACCAGAGGATGTGTACAAGATTTTTTGGATTCTCGTGGTTGATGACATTGTGACCTATGGCTCGACTGAGCAGGGAGGTATAAATGTGTTACGCCGACTTTTTCATGATGATTAGATTTTTGGATGCTGGATGCCATGGTTAGAGATATTTTACAATGATGTACCTTTGCCTTCTGTTCTTGTGGGATTTGTCGATGGCTTTATATGTCCCGAAAAGAGGCAAAAGGGGTTTTTTGTTGGTTGGGGGTGTACACTGGAGCAGATGGTTTAGTTTGGGACCTACTTTTCTTGGGGGTCATGCATGCTTGCTCACCTATATCATGATTTGCACCAAGTGGTATATCTGGGAGGAGCTAGCTTGTCTTTCGAGGTCACATTACTCCAGATTTGGGCTTGGGAGCACATTGTAGTTACACGGCCTAAGACTGATAGATTCTGACCATTCGAGAGGCCATACATTTATTGCTATGTCGGCATAGTTGTCCAGCATAAGTTGGTCAAACTAGAGTATTGGCAATGAGCTCTCGATGATTTGGATGCAATCATCTGGTGGCCATATGAGGATTGTGAGTAGTGGGCAGAGGGCCATCTGGAGGTTCCCTATTTTATGATAGCCAGATATCTTATTAGGCAAACTCCATACATCATTGAGATATTTTTGCTATTGAGGGTACTAAGACAGTATGGTCGAGTCTAGGGGATGCTGCAGGGATCGGCCCTGTATGCCCACAAGCAGTAGGATGTTACAGAGTGGGGATTAATGTTGTCCTACGATGCTGTGCGTGAGGAGTTCATACACTTACAACCAGTGCTATGGGACTATCATTCGAAGATAGTTGAGGGTTACAAGAGTGATGAGTACATGACATATTGTGGTCAACATTCATTTTTGAGGATTTTGAGGCCTGATGAGCCCATGCTTCCATTTGAGGATGACGAGGACAGACCAGCCAGACGGAGATGAGGTAGGGATGGCGGGGGTAAGGAGGAGGGAGAGGAGGGTGATGATGGTGATGGAGGGGATGACAGGGGAGGAGGTGGAGGAGATGACAGAGGAGGAGGGGATGGAGGAGGTGGTGTACATCCCGGTTTTGACATCAAAGTGCCTCACAAGAGGAAATCCTTGGTGGCAGCATCACATTAGTGTGTACACATACACCTGCCTTCCTAGCAGCATTAGTCTCAGATCATTTCCTTACACACACAGGTCCAGACTATTCAGGGATAGCTTACATAGTTATAGGGGAAATTGTAGACATAGACCTAGTTGTTGACCCAAGTGCAGGCACAACTCTTACAGGCATAGGGTCAGATTCAAACTTTGACAACCAAGAGAGATGCTACCCGATAGTAGTTGGAAGATCTATAGGGTTAGGGATAGACATAGGGACAAGAACAGGGACATGTTACAACACTAACTACAGAGAGAGATCCTCTGAGACAATGGGTTGATTAGGCAGAGGCCATTACAGAGAGGTTACAACAGGCTACTACGGCCACGAGAGCTATAGATTATTTTAGGGAGATACACCACACTTCTCAGGAGCTTTAGTTTTATAGAGATTGATATCATGAGTTGATCCCACCTGAGTGGGGACAAATATTTACCCAGTCTCAGACCAATAGATCTCAGTCTCAGATAGTGAGCATGGGTGTGACACACCAATTACTAGGGGATCAAAGAGATCCAGGTTCGGGTCCCTCAGGTGCAGTAGGAGGTACGGGTTCAGTGAGGCCAGCAGTGTCGTGAGGCAGCACTACATAGTTTCAGTCATTTTATGCTATGCCATGATGTATACACTAACTTTTGATGATATCACCCTTTGATGTTGTATTTCTTGACATTCAGATATCCTTGTACATTTGACATATTTTGGAGATATATATGCAGTGATGATGATGATCCTATGTGTTTATGCATTGATTTATGATGGATGCATTTAATTTCCATGTCCCCTATGTTATGCGATGCTTTATGATGATGATATTATATGCCATGGATGCAATACGTGTTATGATCCTAGGGTTTTATGAAAATGTCTACATGTTGTTTTTGTATTTTTCTAATGCAATGATGTATGATGCAATGGATGTTAATGCAAAGATGAATGAACCTAATAATGAATAACTTTATATGATTCCATGGATGCATGATATGCATGGTAACCTATGTTTTTGTATTTTCTGATGCAAATATTATGATCTAAGGCATATATTTTATATGCGTCAATGTCTAAGATGCATTTCTAAATGTATATGGATGAAAGTGATATGATCAATGCATTTGTTTTTCTTGGATTTTTCATGATGCAAATATATGATTAATGACCTAAATGAATGTCTAAATGATATGATAATGCTATGATTTATGTCCAAATGCTCATTCCTCTAAATGATGTTTTTGGTAATGTCAAATGTACTCAATCTATTAATGATAGAAATAACACCAGCCTTGGAAAAATCTTTGAATTCCATTACAGCCACCGATATGAATGCAACCTAGATATGCAATGCTTAACAATGCAATAGTGACATCCTAGTGATATATTGTGCTTATTGTCATCATTGAGCCCTTAAAAAATGTTGAAAGTGAGTACAAACATCGATGGTAAAATTAAACCATGATGACTTGAGTACTACTTCCATGACATTTGATCATGCAAGTTAACACAAGTATCTAGGTATAATTAGACCAAGATGACCTCAATATCCTTTGCGTAAACATACAAGAATTAACCATTTGCCTATGTGAATATGGAAAGTCATCAGTGATACTTTGTAGAGCACGTCCCACGATGACTCCCATAGTAATAATGATTAACTCATAGGCAGTAGACAAAGAAAAATATCATTCTCGATCATAGCTTTTCTAGTTCTCTAACATCCTTGAATTGATCCTAAGAAATGATAACATCAATCATACTACAAAAAAATTCCAATATTTGTGTGAAAGTGTTAAAACCGTGATTCAGAATAGCATCATCCTTGTAACCGTGATTTTTCGCTGTTTTTGGGTTTTTTGAATTTTCTGATTTTTAGGTGTTTTCTAAAATTTTGACCAAGAACCTAACCTAAAGGCCTATCCTAGGGGCCTTAGGGGCTGATCAAAGATTATCCTTGCCTAATTTATACATGCAAAGACCACGTAGTTCGACCTACTCGACCGATTTACAGGACCAAGATATGAATACACACTTAATTACAATGAAGTGCGACAACACAATTCGACAAGGTGACTCTTTTTTTGGATTTTTTGGATTTTTGACCTTTTTACTAATTTTATGACGTGACAAGGATGTTTGATGCGTGTCCGATGGTGATTGATGTTCTATGTTCTATTTCACTATGATCAATGTTTTCATTGTGTTTATCTTCATGATGTTTGTCTATTGCTTCAAGCTCAATAGTTGTTGCCCCTAGTGAGGTTAGTATTTTTCCCCCAGTGGAAACAAGCCAATTTATATGGATATGCACAATGTTCAAGAAGCTAAGGTGAGACGGGATTGGCGTAGCAAGGTATGCATATGTAGCTCGAATGAAGGATGTGGATGGTAATGGTACCAAGCCAGAGATCAACACACATTCCCATAGAGGAAGAAGCTAGTCTGTCACAAATAGCACCCGTTACTAGGTTTTCACCACTTGCTTTTATTGCACTTTTTCAAATTTTATGATTTTTTTTATCGTTTTGCATTTTTTTGATTTTTTTGTATTTTTTCCCTTTTTTTGATTTTTTTTTTGCTGTCACCTAGATGCATGTTTGCTAGTTTTTCACCAGGGTACCCATTTTTTCAGGACATTTTCTGATGTTTTTGGATTTTTTCAAGCCTTTTACAAATGCAGTGGTTGACCTATGCATAGAATTTCTTAAGATGAAGATTGTTCATGGGTTCCTCAAACTGATCCCCTTCTGGCGTGGACAACTAATATGCTCCTGAACCATAAGCTGATACAATGACAAAGGCCCCCAACCAATTTGGTTCAAACTTTCCTTTCTTCTCTCTGTCTTGTTGATTACGGGGGTTCTCCTTCAACACTAAGTCATCAACTTGGAATGTTTTGGGTTTGACCTTGTGATTGTAACTTCTGGACATATGTTGTTGGTAGGCTTTTAGGTGATTCACTACATGTTGGTGTTTCTCATCTAATAATTTTAGTTCTTGCAATCTCGATACCCAATAGTCTTCATCATAGATGATACCTTTCAAAGAAATCCAGAGTGATGGTATTTCAACTTCAATAGGTATAATGGCCTCAGCTTCATACACCAAAGCATATGGTGTACTCCTCTTAGTGTGTGAATACTGGTGCGGTATGCCCACAAAGCAGGGTTCAATTTAATGTGCCAATCACATCTCGCGTCATTGGCAGTTTTCTTCAAAATCTTCAGAATAGTCTTGTTGGAAGCCTCTACTTGAGCATTCCCCTAGGGATAATATGGTGTAGAGAAGAAATGTTGGATATTGAACTTCTCACACAATTCTTACACATCTTGATTTTTGAATGGTCTTCCATTGTCAGTGACTATGCATTGGGGAATGTCGTCTTGACAAATGATGTAGTTGAGGATGAATGATGAAATCTGCTTTACGGTGATGGTTAAAGGGACAACATAAATTAATTTTGTGAAGTATTCTGTAGTAGTGATGATAAAATTGTGTCAATTTGATGATGATGGATGAATTTTACCAACAAGATCTAGTCCCCATTGACAAAATGGCAATGTGGATGCAAAAGGTTGAAGTTCTCGTGCTGGTGCATGGATGAGATTGTTGTGAATCTGACATTTTTGACATTTCTTCACAAACTGAAAAGACTCCTTTACCATAGTTGGCCAATAATATCCTAATCGAAGAAGTTTCTTGGCTAAGGTTAGGCCACTTGAATGTGTTAAGTAGACACCCTCATTGACTTCTCATAAATCCGTTTCAGACTCATCGCATTCTAGACATCGTAAGAGAGTTCTGTCTAGACCTCTTCGGTATAGTACATCTGCTATAAGTGTATGTCAGGTGGCTCGGCGAATGAGATTGAATTTTTGGTTTCATGGAAATTTAGGTGGAAGAGTGTTATCTTTCAGGTAGGTATAAATCTCACTATAGATTGAGGTATTGGTATCAAATATGTGACAAATAACATGGGATTCAGTATCATCATAGGTAGGGGAAAATAGTTGTTCCACCAAGAACTCGTAACGACTTCTTTTCTTTGGAATTTGTAACAAGGAAGCAATAGTAGCCATGGCATCAATGACTTTATTGTCCACTCTTGAAATATGCTCAAATTTGATATCCACAAAATATTTCTTGAAATCGTCTAACATTCTCTTGTAAGGCATCAATTTGTCATCTCTTGTTTGATAATCATCATTGACTTGGTTAATGACCAATTGAGAATCCCCATACACTTGCAATTCTGGGACCTTCCATTCTATAGTTGTTTTGATGCCAATGATTAATGCTTCATATTCTGCCATGTTGTTGGTACAAGGGAGCATCAGTCTGTATGATTTTGGTATAGTATGTCCTTGTGGAGTGACAAATAGGATTCTAGCTCCTGATCCGTGTTGGGTATGTGATCCATCAAAGTATAGTGTCCATTGTTTCGCAGCCACAACAAGAACATCTACATCTGGAATTCAATGTGTAAAGGATTATTATCTGGTAAAGGTGCCTCCACTAACTGATCAACAATTGCTTGTCCTTTTATCACCTTCCTATCTACATATTGGATATTAAATTCACTGAGTATCATAACCCATTTAGCCAATCTCCCTATTAGGTTTGCTTTACTGAGGAGATATTTGACATGATCAATTTTAGCTATCAACTTGATGGTGTGAGTTAGCATGTAGTGTCGTAGTTGTAGAGTAGCAAATACTACTGCTAGACAGGACTTTTCAAAGGAGGTATAGTTGATCTCATAGCCATTTAACATCCTGCTGATGTAATAAACTGCTCATTCCTTTCCCATTGAATCTTCTTGTGCTAATAGGGCTTCTAATGATGTCTCTGTTGTACCAATATATAATAGTAGTGGCTTCCCTTTTGATGGTGGTACTAAGACATGCAGATTCATTAAATATTGTTTCAAATGGTTGAAGGCTCCTTCACATTGTTCATCCCATTGGAAAGAAACATTTTTACGCAGTAAGTGAGTGAAGGGATGGGTCTTGTCTTCCAGTTGTGAAATGAATCTATGGATTGAATGAAACCTTCCTTGTAGGGAACAAAGTTGACTGATGTTCTTTGGTGGTGGAATTTCCATAATAGCCTTGACTTTGGTTGGGTCCACCTCAATTCCTTTTTCTGATACAATGTAACCTAGGAGTTTTGCTGACGTCACTCCAAACACACATTTCTTGGGATTTAGTTGCACATTGAATTTTTCTAGTTTGGTGAAAATTTAATCTAGGATCCCCTAATGCCCTTCCCTAGTATATGATTTTTCCAATAAATCGTCCACATAGTCTTCCGTGAAAGTATGCATCATATCATGAAAAAATGTTGTCATGGCACATTGATAGGTAGCTCCTACATTTGTCAAACTAAATGGTATAACATTCCAACAAAAGGTTCCCCATGGACAAGTAAAGGAAATTTTATCTTGATCTTCTAGGGCTATCTTGATTTGATTATACCCAGAAAAGCCATCCATCAGTGACAACATACCATGTCTTGTCATCAAATCTACTATGATATCTATATTGGGCATAGGAAAATCATCCTTAGGACAAGCTTTGTTAAGATCCCAAAAATCTATGCAGATGCGAATACTGTTGTCAGGCTTTGAAATTGGTACTATAGTGGAGATCCACTCAGTATAGTCAATGGGTCTAATGAATCCAACATCTAACAATTTCTTTAGCACTACCTTTACCAATAAGGTGATATGGGGATGCATCTTTCTCAACTTCTGCTTGATTGGTTTCACTCCTGGAGGTAATTATAGATGGTGCATGATGAGTTATGGATCGATTCTCGAAATGTCGGCATATGACCACATAAAGTTGATTTGTTTCTCCATGAAATTTTTTAGAAAGCTTGGCTTTTCCTGATTTGTTAATGATGCTGCTAAATGGATATTCTTCACCGTGTCTTCATTGCCAATGTTCACAGACTGTGTGGGTTCAATCAAAACCTTTGACCTTTCCTGAAAATGTTTTGGGAGAGTATCAAATCTTCCATCCTTTGACGCCTCAGAAAGGTTTTCACCATTGGATGCACTCTTTTTTTTACTTTTTCTAGATCTGGTATTGCCATTGAATGGTTTTCAATAGCAGATCTATTTCCTGTATTATTCATTTTGCAGCTGGATGATTTGATACTCCCCTATATGGAAGCCTTGTCATAATTTTCATTGATGGAATCTATTTCGGGATCATTGGCACAGGGGAAATTGACGATGGCGTCATCATTCAAAAATGTATGGATGTCAAATGGCTCAGTTAGGTCCCAATCTATAAGCTTAGGATGCACTAAAGGTAAGCAGTCACCAAACGGGTCAAGATCGGAAATGGTAAGGGTTCAGATAGCAATGTATTCAATTTTTCCAATAGAAAAATTGAGGTCTAGAAGGTAACTCTCTTCCGAATTATCTATTTCACTTCGAGTTGAATTGTCTACACTAGAATCATCAAGGTGTTGTGATCCAAATTGAAACGATCTAGAACCTGACCCTTGTCCTTCTTCAAGTAGGGATGCATATTTATGTACTACATCAATGTCCTTGTCATGGCATGACTCTTCTGATAGTGAATCCCACTCATATTCATTGGAATCAGTCTCATGTTCTTCATTGGCTTGTAACTGTAGGATTCTTTCAACCATCTTTTCTTTTGCGTCCTTTTTATAACCCAATCCATTCTTGTCTTTTGGATTGATTAAAATGGGTTGAATTGGTTCTATGATTCGCTCTTTTATTTTACCCACAGGACCTTTCCCTTCATATCCCATCTTTTCCAAGATAGTGAAACCTTTTCCATATTTAGTTGTTTGCACAGTTGTAGTTGCTACCTGGGATTCTTCTTCCTCTTTATAAAGCTAGTTTAGGATGTCTTTGTCTTCTACTTCATCAAAGCTAGTGCTCTCTTTTATGAACTATCCATCAAATTTAGTAAATGGTTGTGGAGTTTGTTGTGTTGATGTAGAGGGTTGTCCATAATCTTTTGGAGAAGAAAAGTGTGAAAGAAATAAGGACCGTTCAAAGAAGTATTCACCAACACCTTTGTCTTTGATTTGGAAATTTTCATCAAATTGTTTCGACAAGGAATTCAGTTGTGTTTTAGGATTTGAGGAGGTGGATCGAGCAGCTTCTTCATTCTTCTCAGATTGTTTAGACATGGAATTGGATTGACTATCACGATTTTCGGAAATGACCAACGGTTTGGGTGAGGAACTTGTCTGGCCCTGATCACTGGAAGTAGTGGGAATGGAAGCTTCTATATTATGAAGTACAAAGACATCTTGGACAGATTTTAGGGTATTGCAATACTGGGGACTATTTGAATCAGCTGAAATGGTAATTTCTTGACCACCACAAGGAAATTTTAGACACTGGTGATATGTTGAAGGAACCGCTTGCATCTCATGAATCCATGGTCAACCCAATAGTATGTTATAGGTCAAATCCTTGTCTAATACTTGGCAGATTACATCTTTCTAGATTGGTCCCACTTGAATAGGTAAGATGATTAACCCTTGTGAAGCTCTTTCCTCATCATCATATGATTTTATTGTAATCTTTTTCTTTGAATCAATTACATTCTCAGAAAATCCCAAGGCAAGAACAAGTTTTAAAGTATATATATTTAGGCTAGCTCCTCCATCTATTAGGATGCATTTGACATGATGTTTATGGATTAGGACTTCAATTTGGAGAGCAACATTGTGGGGATGAGAAATGGATGCGTCATCATTTTCTGAAAAGGATGGGAAATGTGGCGTGGTTAAATGTCCCACCATGGCTTCGAATTTACAAACTTCCAGATTCATTGGCACCTTTGTGTCCACTAGGGCCTTTTTCGAGATCTCTTTGTGGGCACATTAAATTTTGAGAAATTCCAATATTGATATCTATGCAGGGATATTTTGTAATTGGTCTACTATGTTGTATTGATTGGGCGATGCTATAGATGTTTTAGATGGACCTCCTTTTAAGACATATTTGGCATGTGCTCTTGTTGTCGCATTCACTGGTACATTGTCTTGTTTCCCATTGATTTTGATGACATTGATTTGAGTATCATTTGCATTCATGTCTGGTTGGATGTCATTGATTTGATTTTCAATGATAATAATGTCTTGTTCTTGTTCGATTGGAACGTCATAGATCATATCATCATTTGCAGTAATGTTTTGGCTATCATGAGTTTCAATGGTATTCATTTGTTTTTTCGCCACTGAGATATGGTTTATAACAATATCATGGACATAGTTTATGTTCTATTCCTTGTTATTCATCGTAGAGGACTCCCCTTTTTTGTAGTTCGGTAAGGGATTTTTGAATGCTATATGATCTGCATTTGTTTGGAGTCCCTTTATTCGTATGCTTTTGGCATCTATGAAGTCTTGTATTTTATGTTTCAATTACATGTAGCAATTTGTTAGGTGACCTTTGCATCGATGAAATTCACAGTAATGGGAATCATTCCAGCATGATGATTTTACTTTGGGTTTGAATCCTCGAGTGTCAGGTAGTGTTATGAGGTTATTTTCAAGAAGTTCTCTCAATGCAGATTTGTGTGATTCACCCAAAGGAGTGAATTTTATGTGGTTTGACTGTGTTTGATATGGTAGAAATTTTGATGGGATGTAACTTTTATTGTGTCCACTTTGGTTATTAGACGAGTTGAAATTTTGATTAGTTCTTTGATTGATGTTTTGATCCAACTTGGTTGAGGTTCTTGACAAGTTGAAGATCGGTTTGGCATTATATGTTTCAACATTACCATCGTTAGCATTTTTGTTACTTGTCCAAAATTTGGGTTTTTCATTGTTATGATGGTTAGATGAACTAGCATTGTTTGATCCTTCATTGTGAATTTTCAACACCCCTCTTTTGACTAAGGCTTCTTCGATTTTGACACCATTTTCTACCATCTTCTCAAAGCTAGGAGGACATTGCAATTGCAACCTATAACTCATTTCACTGTTAAGGTTATCGATACAAATTTCCATCTTTTCTTGTTCGGTTATGGGACAAGAATAACGAGCGAATAACCTTCTCCAACTTTGGAGGAATACAAGAAAATATTCTCCTTATTTTTTTTTGGTATTACAAAGGTCCTTCACGGTTATCTCATGTGCAATGTTATCGGAATATTGCATAATGAATCTGTTGACAAGTTCTTGGAAGGATTTTATGCCTGGTTGCAACTTTGAGAACCATTCCATGCAATGACCTCCTAGACTATGAGGAAAGAGTCTCATTAAGTTTGTGTCCTCATGGGAGAATTCAAGACTCATTGTTCAAAATTCTCACATGTGATCTATAGGGTCTGATTTCTTGTTATATTTGTCGTATTTTGGAAATTCATAGTTTTGAGGAAATGATATCATTATGATATTGCTATCAGGATTCAACCATGTAGTTTCGAGTCAAACTCATTGACCCATGTTTCATGAGTAGTGGTTCAACGGAACCCATCTCTCATGATATCGAATGGTCCACTTAGCACTCATTGCATCTAGGTGAAGCACTAGATCGGGAGGTCACCCATCCGTCTTGCTCCAAGCTCAGCGCGCTTAACTAGGAGTTTTCTCCAAGGTTAAGCCCGCTTGAGTTGTTACCATTTGCAAAACCTTCAGCAAGTGTTGTGCCTTATGAACCATTCATTATAGAGCCCCTTTAGCTCATCAATTGATAAGTAGGAGGTATTTTTCCACATGTCAAATTATGATATTGCTATCGATTCAACCGTGTAGTTTCGAGTCAAACTCATTGACCCATGTTTCATGAGTAGTGGTTCAATGAACCCATCTCTCATGATATCGAATGGTCCACTTAGCACTCATTGCATCTAGGTGATGCTCACAGAGGTGAAGCACTGGTTTGTCCCGGGAGGTCACCCATCCTGGTACTGCTCTAGCTCAAGCACGCTTAACTAGGGAGTTTTCTCCAAGGTTAAGCCCGCTTGAGTTGTTACCCCATTTGCAAAACCTTCAGCAAGTGTTGTGCCTTATGAACCATTCATTATAGAGCCCCTTTAGCTCATCAATTGATAAGTGTTGGTATCATGTTTAACCTTCTATCAAAGAGATAAGGACAAATGTCTTACAACAAGTATCTTTTTGGAGTCCCTCCTTACATATCTTGAAGTTATTGTTGAAGGTTTTGCATCTAATTTGTCAAGGTAGTCATTTGATCGGCAGTAAGCATTTCAGTTTCAGTTTTCTTTGGGATACTCTTCAATTTGTTAACATCAAAATCATTAGGCAACTTAGCCCCTTGGTTGGCTAACATCAAAAGGTATTTCTCCCCATCTTTTTCAAAGACTTTTTCTAGGAATCTATGGAAATTAGGGTCTTTATTTTCTTGTTTGACATCTTCTTTTGTTATCTCATCTGTTTCTTTTTGGGAAATCTTATGAAAAGGATTTTCCTCTGGTTCAACCATGGTATGTGGAGGTTCAATTTCTTTGTGCTTAAGTTTTTGTTTATGGGACCTTGTTTAAGTGGGAATGCAAGTGACTAAGGTTTGCTAAATTTTGATTGTTATTTGAGAGTGCCAAGGAAATAACTAGGTTGAATAGAATGATGAATTCTATTGTTGTAACTAAGGTGATAAAATTTGATACAAAGTGTATTGTTTCCAAGATGAAGAATAAAAACCTTCATGGGGAAACTCAACTTGACAATCAAATTTTGGATGTTGATGATGATGGGAACTTTTAGATGTTTGATCAAAGTTTAGGTAAAATGTTTCACTTGGATAAGCCAATTTTAACAAAGTTTTGGACTCTAAAGGATAATTCCAAAATTGAGGAGATTTTGAAATTTTGGTTGCAATCATGAAATGGTGAGAAATTTCCTTTCCTAGACAAGATGTTTGAATCTTTGGAAGAGTCTTGGATTTTGGCAATAATAAAATGAATATAAACCAGGGTTTTTCTTGGAAGCTTTTCTATAAAAAATGAAGAGCAATTTGTCTCTAAAGTCATAAAGCATGGAAAGACGTTTTTGATGTTCCTTCAGATTAAGAGTTATGGGTTTTGGTTTTTGAATTTTAATTTTTCATGAAGCCATTGGGTAAAAACCATGTTTAGACTCTTGTTAAGGTTGCAAATGGTTCTGAATTGCAAAACTGCTTGAATTCTGGTTTCAAAATGATGGATGGGAATGATATTCAACTCTCTTTTTTTGGGTTTTGGTGGAAGCGCCGTTATAGTGGGAAAAAGCGCCAAAAGGCAGAAGCGCTACTGGAAAACGTAGATGCACCATACAATGGCTTGGAAATGCTACAAAAAAGGTTCAAAGCACCACAAAAATAGGTGAATGCACCATAGAATGTTAGGGTCAAAGCACCACAGAAAAGCTCAAATGCACTGGAAAATGATGTGGAAGCGCTATAATAGAGAGTGAAAGCGTTGGAAAATTTAGTGAAAGTGCCACAAAAAGTAGTGAAAACCTTGAACTAGGGAATGCAACAGTTTGTTTCTAGTTTACTTGGTTTTTTCTGATTTTTGGTAAAAGGACAATTTGTTCTAGATGATGTATTATGAATCACAGTTTCTATAGTTTTTCCAGTGTGTAAAGTTTTGTTTGAATTTTTTTTTGAGAAAATTTTGGAAAGCACAATCAAACACAACATACATTCCCTAGGTTTGTGATAGACGATATTCTCTTGGATTCCATGCTGGTTTTACCCCAACCATAACTATCTATAGCGGATGAATTCAAAAGCTTGGCCACATGGGCTCCCCCTTACATTGCACTCTCTTCTCAGGTCAACCAAGCTTCCAACCTCCATGAAACTCCCATGGAAGACTAACCATCTCTATTAAAGACTGGGAGAATGTGGATGACTTCACACCGAATGGTGCTATACCAAGAGAATAGATAAAGGATTTGGCCAATTCTAAATCAAGGGTTCTAGTAAGGACTTTTCGTTCATAGGAGTTGACCCAATGTGGCGAGAGACCATTGCTACCCTTCTCGTTGGCGTCAACCGTGTGATATTGGCATTTACTCCAATATCCACATTTATATACTGATTGGAAATACTCTTAGCTTTAGAGTGTTATCGATTGAGTCGTTCCCTTAGGTGAGTATTTTTTCCCCCAGGTAGATACTCTAGGATAAGAAAAAGAAAGAGATTATACCCATAGTTCGATCCTCTTTATTCTGTATGAATAAAGAGAGAACCCTCGTTGTATACCCTACTCACACTCGTAGATTAACAAATAATAGGTCTAACTTTTTGGTCACCCAGTTAATGGGAGAGCATATGCCTACCATTCAAAACACACCACAAATAAATGAAAAAGGAAGGGGTCTAGCTTTTTGGTCACCCTGTTAAGGGGAGAGCATATGCCTACCCTTCTAAATAGACAGTAAACATGGTGTTCATTCCTTGTTAATTAATCAATGTTCCTAATTTAAGCAAGAAGGAAAGACATAAAATCCAGCCCCTACATCAAATTCATAAGTAGTTTCTCATAGATTATCTTTGGCAAGTGTTCTGGAGTTTTAGCATGATTTTTTAAGTGTTTTATGTAACCTACAAAATAGAAAAGCCAACATTAGTTTTCATTCTTAGGGAAAATTACATAAATAATTAGAAGTGCAAGAACAAAAAGTAGAAGCACGAAAACAGGGGAAGCACAACAGAATTAAGTAAAAGTGCCATAGAATTTGGCTAAAGCACCACTAAAAAGGGTGAAAGCACCACATAATGGGATCAAAGCACCACAGAAAATGGTCAAAGTACCAGAGAAATCCTAAAAAGCGTCGGAACAGTCGGTGAAAGTGCCAGAGAATCTTTCATAAGCGCTAGAGAATTATGTGGTTGCGCCAGAAAACTACACATCCGAGCCTGTAAAACAAAACTTCCAGAAAATGTCAAAATAATAGGGGCTAGGCCCCATATTGGGTGCTAATTTATGTGTGTTAGAAAATATGCATGAATTATATCAAAACAAACACACTTAGATGGGAAGTATTATAGTAAAGAATCTATCTAAATTAAACACAATTTAATAACATAATTCTTTAAAAACTTCTCATCTTCCTCTAATCTCAAATGTCCTAGTGATTCATGCTCTCAGATCTTATTCTTGCACAAATCACTGAAATTTCATCTAAGAAACGAGTAGCCTACTATGCATAATGCAAAATCTAAATCTACATCTACATGATTAAATGATTTCTAGATGGAATGATAAAATGATATGGTGAAATGGACAGCTGCATACAAGATGATGTGAAAGTGACATAATGTAGAATTAAACTAATGATAATGAAATGGAAATTATTCTACATGCTGCTAAGAAACATCTAAAGGAGCCATGATTCTAATCTATTTGCTAAACTAAAATTTTGAATTATAAAATGCAACACTAAGCTCTCAAAATGTTGAATGAATTCCTACAGAGTAAACTTATGCAAATTCTCCTTGTTGAAAAGCTATAAATGGGTCTTAATTTATAGATTTTTCCAAGGCATTGGGTGAGTTGGCATCCATGAACGATTGAGATTTGATTTGGATAAATCAGAGATGAAAAATGAGGAGGATGGAGAAAACAAGGCAATGGTTCCCTTTAGTAAAACCAATTTTCCAAGTGTAGGAAGGAATCAATTGGAGGATGAAGCCATGTGTCTTGAAGGTTGTTGAATTTGTTGAGAGTAAATATCCAATTTAGAAAATAAAGATAATTATTTTCATGTGACACATGGTGAGTTGGAGGGTGAGGTGGAAGGTAATTAGAAAAGTATGTAGAAATGTAATGGAATTCAAATTTAAAATATTGAATTAAGTGAGAGGGAAATTAATTAAAATAAAACAAATTATTTAGACTTGCTCATTTTAATTAAATCGTGAAAGAGGTGAATTGGAATAGAAGAATTAAGAGGAAAGGAACTATGTAAATAAATTTGATTTATTTATATAGTAGAGGAATACAAATTTATTAACTAAATAATCAATATTTAATTAATATTCTCCAGACCAATTTTTGAGTGTATACACAACCAACATTTGTGAAAATGAGAATGCGACACAAGTAATTTTGGCTTGCTCTCCACCCTACCATAATGGCATCATAAAGCCTCTTGGGCCCTAGCCATACCCATGAGCAAGAAACAAAATACTACCAATGATCTTGGTAGGAAGACTAAAATAATAGTTTATCTACAATTTTTTATTTACCCTTTCACCAAGAAAACTCTAAATTCACATACAAAAAAATTTGGGCTACTTCCCACTTGTTTTGAAAGCCATAAGAAAATAACGCAACAAATTTTTTTTCACTCAAACAAATTTGATAGAAGTGAAAAAAATAACTTATATCCACAATTTTTCCCTTTGAACACCTCTTTCACTTGAGAGAGCTCTTTGCTTCTCTTCCAACTTTTCTTCTTCTCTTTCCAAAAAATCCAAATTCAAAGAAAATTTCTCCAAAAGGAGAAGTGGGTAACAAAAATTTCCTCTTTTCCATCCAAGTATATAGGAATTCAACTTGAATTCACTTGAATGAGAGAGAGACACTTGTCACTTTTTTATTCGATCTTTCAACACATATCCCACAAGTTCTCACACATGTGTGAGACTTTTGAGGAGATGGGGAATGTACAATGACACTCTACCCAACATCCCTTACAAGGTGACTTTACACATGTGAAATCCTTGATGTTCTTCCCAAGTTCATTAATGAACTTTGGGGAGTGTGGTGGGAGAGTGACAAGTCACTTCTCCCAACTCTCAAGAACTCAAATTCGTCACACTCTTTCAAGTGGACTTTTGAAGGGTCATATCATGCCCCAAGGACAAGGTCACATGTCCAAAGGGTCCCCCTTCCATAGGTATAGGCCCTAGGGGTCTATTTTTGCACTAATATCAATAAAATTGACTAAACAACACCCTAAAAGACCACTTTAGAAACCAATCCGAAATTCAAGACCTAGCTAAGGATTTCAAAACCCTAATTGTACTTACACCTTTAATCACTTAACTCAATAAATCTCCACAAAAAATGTTTACATTAAATTACCAATCATTAAAACATTAAACACAATTAAAACTTACACAATACCCTAACTACCTCCTAGGTCATAGGGTCAAAATTTAAAACTTCAAAAGATAATTATTTAACTTGGGTCTAGATATTTCTCTCTATTTTACCCTTGACGTTACTCTCAGATGTATTTTTCCAAGTACATTTTAGGTTAGAAGTATAATACATACCTGTTCAAAATATCAATAAGATCAAATTCAATAGTTAGTAAATCATAATACACATATATATTCATTTCCTTTCCCTATGAAAGATGGAAACTTTGAGCATGCACAAAATAATAATGAAAACCTAACCGAGTAACTAAATAATTTATTTATACTACTAAATTTACTCTTGGACACTCCTTCCTCTAATAAAATTCATCATGCAACTTGATATCTAATTTAAATAATTTTTCCTCAAATTATCCTACCTTAGGTATATCCCTAATTGATTTGAGTCATCCTTTAATTTTACCTCAATGGTGCTTGGCTAGTGATCCTTCTAGAAACTTCTTCTTGATCTTTCCAAAGTCCTGCTTTGTTCTTAACTATTAGCATTTTTTAAGTAACATGAAACTTATTAGTGAGATTCAAACCACTGTTAGGTACACAAAATTATTTAGCTCATATCGATCTAAGTGTATTCTTCATATGATACTTATTCAAGCATCTAAATATTATCTGCTCACATTCATTCTTAAAAATTTTCCCATTTTCATTTACTAAAGAGAATCTATCACAATAATCATTTAAACTAGTTCATAAGAAAATCAAAATATTAAACATGGAATCGGGTTAAGTTATCAATTTATTCACAAAACAAGAATAATTTAACTTATCAAGGTGTCACACAATTCATAGATGGGGTTGGGCCTCACATCTCCCTCCCCTTAGATTGGATTTCCACCTGGAAGTCATAAGGTTTGGAATCTTAATTCCCAATATGGAAACACACATAACAAGTTAAATATACTAATTATCTTACCATATTAAAGAAAGGTACAAAACATTAATTCATCAATACATGTGTAGGGACACCACTTCCATATTCCAATCACCTAAATACTTAGAACACAATTTTTTCATCATAAATTTTTTATCTGATATACTCACAATATAACAAATACTAGTAGTCATCCATGTAATTAACATTCTTGATAAAAAAAATACACCAACATATATCCAAACGTATTATCATCCTTGGATACCCTTCAAGGTTCCCTTTTGCATTATAAACATAACTCATAAACTATTTTTGTTCCAATATCAATTCATCTCTCAAGGAATATTAACTTTGCATCATTTGTTGCTATCTTTCTCACATAGTTCATAGGTATGACACATCACATTTACTTGCAATTTTCACATGTACACACAACAATAGCAAGGATGCTCTTCCCAATTGAGTGCACCTATCCTCATACAAAGGATGCTCTTCCCAAATTGGGTGTGCCTATCCTCATACAACCACACAATTTACAACACAAGGCTCACACAATGGGGTTTACAAGGATGGAGATTCTTAGATAGCATATCCTCTAGGAAAGATGGTCTCGAGGCCCTTATCTAAGGACCCCTCCATACATTTCCTAGTACCTTCCCCTTGTTTGTTTAAGGGTGTTAACCTCGAAAATGAAGGTACAATAAGAACAATCATAAAACTAGGGAAAGAATGGATTAATAACCATCCCATACCGGTCCCATTTGCAACCCCTTTTACAATAATTCCCCAATGGATCTACTCCCCTATACGACCTACCAGGGAACCCCATAGGATATGGTAGTTTTACATGCATCACATTACACCACATTTGTCAGCAATTCACAATCAACATGAAAGCCTCAAACCAAGAAATATAAGATCATAAATTGGAAAGTTGTAATAAAATTCCCATAAAAAAGGAAAAAAAAAAAATTCAAGAGATAAATTAAAATAAAGATCAAGCATAGCTACATTGCAACATTTCAAGTTTTAATTTTTCAAAAAAATATGAAATTAAACAAGTCCTTGAGGCAATTGGACTATGAAATTTTTCAAATGGCTAAATAGCTTTAAGAAAGAAAATATAAAATTTCATACTGCTGACATGTAATAAAATAAAACATCAATAAGAAATTACCAATAATTCAATATTTCAGCAATAAAATTTACACATTATTGTTGATGGTGTTTTCTGCACAGCAACAACTCAGCAAAATACAATATCCTATCTCTCTTGAAAGGTAATCTTCAACAATAAATTACTGAAAATCACCCCAAGGTCTCTCGGGTGTTAGGTCATAACAATGCATAAACAGCTAGATAAAATGTGAAATGCTGGTAATCACAATCGGACCTTACTACAAGCAAACTGTATCTCTCTATTTATCAGATCTTGCAATATGATGATCTTTAATCCTAAATTTAGCCAAATGATAAAGAAATAGAAAAAGACAAGGGTGCGAGGATATAACAGAATCTAAACTACTCCTAGAATGAACAATGTAAACAACAGATATTTGGAATGGACCTATCTCAAATAACCAGTTCTTGTTCAACCCACAATGCAATCTTCCAAGAACGGTGCAATCTTCTGAGGGATACAGATTTTCAAATCATAGACTTTCATCTACAATCGAACTTAAGCACATTGAATATATGGTCCAGGTTGACTTTACTAGCCTACTACAATCAGATAGTTACTGGGAGTGTAGACCAGAGATAGCTACAAACATTCCAAATATGAAATCATAAACATCATGCATCCAACTGAAACTGATTTATTTCTGAATACTAAACCCTAAATCTTCAAGAAATTTGAAAGATAGAACAAAAGAACTAGGCAAGATGAAATAACACAAGCGATTTCACCAGAAAAACCATAATGTCTTCAATTGTATTAATCACCAAAATGCTGCAATAATTCAACTGTTCTGATACAGAGTTTGCTTCAAGAAATCAAACACTACTCCTATTACAAAATACTCTAGCTCTTGCTCTTTAATTTCTAATGTCTTCTAGCTAATGTCTAACTCCTTACAATGAGGCAAGAATGCCCATTTATAGTAACCCCCAAGATATGTCAGCCCAGCCAAACATTTTTACAAAATAATAAAAAACTGCCAAAATAGGTCGGCCAAGGAAAAACAAACTAAGGCACACATTAAATGCCATCATCCAAGTCAGCCTTGACACAATCTTCAATGCAGTCCCGTCCAATGCATGCCCCGTGATAATAGGGAAGCACAAATCTCAAAATAAGCATTAACCGCTTCTTCCCTTATCCTCTCTTTCCAGACGAACCCTGCACCCTCAAGCATGTTCCATCCAGCTCGGTGACAGGTGGCAAAGGTAATACCCTAAGCCGGAATTTAATAGCATCAATCTCTTCCTTGGACCGTTCAACAATTTTATCCCAATCTTCCCTATAGGCCAGATATTTATCCATCACTGCCAAGTAGGTGGCTGCATCATCAAGCCAGTGGCTGGTTACAACTCCTTCTGCATCTGGGGCATAAACTTCATGCCACCATTCCCTTAGCTGCTCAAGACTCAGGTACTTGGGAGTGATTTTCCTCCTGCCGGTCACCACCTCAAAGAACACAATGCATCCATCATACACTGCAGTGAGATCCCCATCAATCTGTTTCTTTCTTTTCAAAATCTTCTTCATTGCCTTCTGCCTAATCTGCAGAGCTTCGAACCATTCCCAAGGTTCATCCAATCTGGAGGAAGGAAGGATTCCATCTGCCAGCAATTGATCCCGACCATGTCCCATGATAACTCTTGATTTCTGCAACAGGAGGTCCATGTCCTCCTTATCCTGGGACAAGTACATGCTCTGATAGCTCCTTAGCCCGAACTACATCCTTTCCAACCGACAGAATGTCCCTGATGGCATCATCTCCCTTCGTTTGTACACTCACCAACCAATCTATTGCAGCCTGAGCTGAGGTTTTCATCTTCTCAATTTCGAAGATTGTTTCTTTGGGCAAAAGCTAGGAGTGGCAGAAGAAGAAGGATGGAAGGATTGCAGAGGCTTCATTACCTCCTCCAAACACTTCCTTAATCTTTCATTTTCCCTCTTTAATTCACGCTTGGTCTGAGTCTCCCTCTTCAATCTGTCAACAATCACCGCACTAGACCCTTCAAACTCTTCTATATCCTGCTCCATGGATGCAGGCCCAAGGTTGATCGTTTGTACATTATAATCCTGACCAGTAACATCTTCTCTCATTTTGTCTGTGGCAGGAGTGGCAATGTGGATCACCCTGTTATTGGCTTCATCCCTTTCCACCTTTGAAACCACCTTGGCAGCCTTCCTTTTCTTCCCCTTGCCAATCTTTGACAGCATTTCATCCCAGTCCAAGGGAGTATCCTCAACAATCACTTGTTTCTTTCTTGCAAGCTCTCTTTCTAACCAATCCAGAGCTACAGTATCTACCTAGATTTCCTCTGTTTTCCCCTCCTTCGACTGTTCTGTCGCTTTCTCTTCTTCTTTTGCACCTTCTGCAGTTACTCTGTCCTCCTCTTCCTCGGGGAATTTCCCACCTTGGCCAGCTTCTCCAAATTCCACCTCTGGATGTACCGGTGATGGGATCTTAGTAGGGATAATTTCCTCCGGCTCAGGCGATCCGCGACCTTTGTCACTTTCTGGGGAGTCTTCATATTGTACCAAAGGAGAAGTATGTCGTTCCTCCTCTTCCACCTCTAGCTCTGTTGCTTCACTAAAGAGAGTCCCCTCCTTGAAGGGTTCTACTTCTCCGCTAGTTTCTTGTTCCCCCAGAATTTTTGGCTCTGGTATGCTCGATGGAGGAGAAACAGCCCTAGATGGTTCTGCAGCTGGTGGCCTCAGAGGAGAATCCTTCTTCTGCACAGTATCCTTCGGAGAGGGAGTTTTGGATCTCTTGGTATAAACCTTGGATTTCTCTCCTCCTGAACTCTCCACATCAACAATTGGAGGCTCATCACCTGAAGCACCCTGACCCTTCTTCTTTGCAGTTCGAGTTGTTCTTGCCTTCTTCGGTAGTGGAGGAGCATCCTCCTCTTCTGCCTTTTCCATTTCCTCCTCATCAGAGGACTTACTAAGCGCCAGAGTCTTCCATCTTCTCTTTCCTTTCGGCTTCCTTTTTGCTTTGGGCTCACCCTCTTTAGAACCTCTGACCTTTATCTTGAATGGTGAGGTTTTTACAGCTTTCCCTTTGGGGTCATCTTCCCTGGATTCCTTAGAAGTCGACATGGGATTGAGATTCCCCATCAATTCGAAAGTACAAGTTACCTTTGCACTCTCCAACTCCCAAATTTTATGTTTTATCCAAGAAGAGGTGAATTTCATGACGGGAACCATTAAGTCCTCCAACTCTGTAACCTCATCCTCATTCCAATCGATATCCCCGACCGACCTGTCCTTTATAGCTTCATAGGTGTGGTCCTGAACCAGGTTTCTGTCATCATCTAGTTGATCCAGAATCAACCTAACATTATACTGTCTAACTGCCTCCACAGGGAGCCTGGAGTACCTCTTCTTTCTGGCCTCAAGATCATCTTTGATGTTGGCCCAATAATCCTCCATGTCATCCTTATGGCGGTATTCCCTAGTGGCTCTCTTCTATGCTTCTCCAGTTATGTCAAAGTTCATCCTTTTGGAATGGAAGGAGAAACCATATGCTGCCAGCTCTTCTCCTGCTGTGTGGGCCGATTGAATAGAAGGGCACATTTTCTGCCACTCCAATTCCAAGAGGGAAATCCCCACCAAAGCCTGTCTTGTGCTTCTCTCTCTTTACCACAGCATCAAATTCACAAATTTTCCTCACAACTTCTAACAAAACAAGGTGATCAGTAGGGTACCGAGGCAACCTGTATGGAGCAACCGGGCATCCATCAATTCTGAGGTAGGTGAAGGTGGGGAATTGGATGAACCAGGCTCCGTAGTTCTTTATTAGCCCCTTGGCTCCGTCAGACAACCTCATGTGTTCAGCATTCTGTAGCGTCCAGGTGATATGCATCGTGAATGCATCGTTAGCCCTTCTATAATCTTTATGCCCAAGATGCAATTCTGGATAGACCTCATAAATGATATCCTGTCCAAATGTCCCCCTCAGATTCAGACCCTTATATGGGTAAGAGATGGCCAACACATACATTACATATGAGGACATAGTGAACCTCTTTGTCTCCAGGACACTCCTCAATTGCTTGTCAATTTCTGCGCTGATAAGCCCTGCCTAGTGATAATTGGTCCCTTGTCTGATTTTGGTGATCACATATACCATCCAACTCTCCAAAACTCCTGCACTTTTCAATCTGGCCACCCTGCTCAAAAATGTGATGGCATCATATACATCTGATCTGAACCTAACCCTGTGCAACTGTTTGGGCAACTTAGAATGGTGGGACTTTGGCTTCTCCAACCATGAGTTAATCAACTGTTGAGCCTTGATGGGCTCATTCTCATAATACGTTTTGGCAGTGTCTATATTCAGAGCACACACTGAAGGTAGATTAGGCATGCTGAAAGCTTGTGCAATGGAGGCAAAAATGAAGTTTTCCAAGACTCTTCCCTCAGTGCTAACCACCCTCTGTGTATCAAAGTCATACTGTCTGGCGCACTCGAGAATCAGCTCATAACACTGGACCACCGGAGGGAAGCCTGCCACATGTACTAGCCCGAATTTTATCATTCCCTGCCTCAAGGCCGATAGATCCTTCTTCACCGTCCTCTACTTAAACTCCTCGTATCTCCAGGCCCCAACATTAGTATCAGATACCTTGGCCCACACAGAAGACACCTTGCTCTCGGGAAGCTGACTCTTCATATCTAGTCGTAACCGTTCTGCCTCAGAGATGGATGACCCTCCTGTGCCACCCTTAGATTTCCCAACCACAACCTTGCTTGATTCAGCCTACACTCACAAAAGATACCATTAGTACTCAATTATTAGGCATATTTTGACCAAAGGTTAGCATAAGATCATATAAAACCATTGAAATTCATCACAGCTGCTAATCCTTTCAAGATCCAGAAAAACAAGCAGTCCGGGAAAATAATGCAATCCGGGAAAATCCAGTCGGGGCAGAATTTTAGAGAAATCCGACCCAGACGGATTCCTGTCGCCAAAGCATCATTAGTCAAATGGATCATTAGTACAGATGAAAGATCAAAAGATAATCATGAAATTCACTCATTGGCAACAAGAAATCAGCATTAAACAATCGTTCCATTGGTCCTATCATCGAAACATCAAAAAGGACAAAGCTAGGCAGGAAATCCAAAAAAATCCAGATGGAACGAATTTTCATGGGCAGCTCGAAATATTCCGGTAATTACCTCAGCCCGCGGAATAAGCCCAAACCGGGAAAATCCAGTCGGGGTGGAATTTCGCGAGGACCTTGAAAACCCGATAAACGATGAAACATGAACCAAAAGCTCAATGATCACGGGATCTCCTCTACCTGAGTTCTAATGGTCTCAAAACTGACAATAATCAACAAAACTCAGGATGCAAAGGGTCTCAACTTCTCAAAAGCTCTCAAAGGATGAACCCCTATGTTAAAACGATGATGCCCTAACTTGAATAACCAGACCTCCGCCATTAAAACTAGGGGAACTTCCAAGGTTTAAAATATCAGTTTAATGATTTATCTAAAGCACCTAAATATTCACAGGATGAGGGGGAGGATCAGCGTGACACTAGGGAGAAGATCATTCAATCACAACGCATTCTCCACTCTGGGCCAAACACCGAAGAAAACCCTAACTTCGCACAATACGGTGGAATTCACACCAAGAGGATAAACAATCTAACCTCGAACCTCTCAAACGGATACACCTATTATCTAATGGATAAATGCAAGCTCACAGGGCACGAAGATAGAAACTCTTGAAGAAACGAATCTAACCCCAACTCTATAAATACGGAATCGAAATCAAGCAAAGGCCGGCCCAAAATTAACAACACCCAATGCAGAAACACCCCAGCATCATGCAAAATAAAAGGAGGGCCAATGATGACCTACCATGGATTAATGCGGATGAACTTCGAGCTCGAAAAGATGACCACACAGCAAACACGCCCAAGCAATGAAAACCCAGACACTGGCACCCAAACAATCCTCACGCACATGAGTTAGGATCGATCCTCAAAGCCCAAATGGAAATTCCCAATCGCCAGAGCAAAAGCAAGTGAATAGACGAACTCAGAATGATGCCTGAAATGCCCTAAATCTGCCCTTATACTCGTTTGAGCAAAGGTACCTCGGTCATTAATGCACGACAAGACACTTCTGACAAATCTGGAAACCCGAGCTCAAAATGGAATTCTGGAAAATCCGAGGATGCGCAAAAAAATAGATTTCGCGGAAATGCAAAAATCGGGGAAATGACGAGGGCCAGGATTTTGGCAGAGTTCGGGAAAATCCGCTATGATAGGAAAATCTCGGGATCAAGCAAAAACCCGGATTGGGAATTCGCCTAAACGGACAAAGGACCTGTGGCTCGAAAATCTGCTGAAGCCGGAAAATCCTCGGATCCAGGTGAAAACCCGGATTTGGCTTAAAACTTAATTTCAATCAATTCCAGCCTCAAGGCAAGGTCAAAGCTAGCAAGACCAACATGTCAAGACCCAAAATGATAAATCCAATAAAACCAAAGGTCAAAAGACATCCGAAAAGAGGGTCCCTACTCCAAATTGGTGTGTGCAAAAATCGCACAACAATTATGAGCACTATGTGACTTTGATAAAGCCACCTAAGGGGAGGAGGGGAATGGTGGTTCTCTAACCACAAGAGTATAATAACATGCATGCAATAACTAGTCATCCCTGACCACATAATTATGAATAACAGGTGGTCCCTAACCACATAAATATGATAGCGTGCAATATCTTGGTGGACTTTTCCATAAAGTATCAATGTCCTACATTATTGAAGTACCCAAAATCTATAATCATAAAACAGGGTGAACATCCCCATCAATATAGTCCATGTAATTTCATCCTTTACCCATGGGTTATAAACATCAAGGAAGAGGCTTGCACTATGAACCAACAAGTGTGGCTCTCATATGTGTGGGAGTAGGCCATGATCAACATCCATGGGAGGATTACAATGTCTCATCATAGATCCATTATTAGGATTAGGGACAACACCCTGAGCTCGTAATTTCCTAATGGGTGAACATGTGCCTCTCAACCCCTATTTACACTAGTTGGCATCTCACTCCTGTAAGCGGGGAACCATACATTAGGGGTACACATTTAACATACAATAAGACTAACGCAAATGAATACATCACATTTCATTTAATAGACACATTTACACACTTAACACATTTACATAAACTCACAACTAGCTAGCTTACATAAAGGCCATCACAAAGGGTACACATAAGGGATCGTACTAGACGTCCACCACCCTTATTCCAAGTCAGATACCTTGTATCTCATACTTGGGGCACAACGTGCATTTACTAGTTTTCACTTCACGCATCGTAGCATAATACACTTTATAAAATTCACCATATTATATAGAAAAATCAATTCACTTACATACGCTCCAGTTTCTTTAAACAATATTCACTTTGCTTCTCAATTTTGTAAATATCAACTCACTTTTCATATGTAAAAGAAATCACTAGTTGTTGCACAAATGTAGCTTATGTATATTACTCCATCTTTCTAAAATTTAACAATACATGGTGCACCACACTTCCCATCTTACTAAGTTAGTGTTTGGAATCTCATATAGGATCAAGATTGGTTCTCTATGTCTATCCATACCAGTCTTCCTCTTCATGCAACAATGTTTGTTATGTTCACTAACATATCAATATGGATAATTCCACTATAATTTTCACATCATGCTAGATAAGGTTTCTTACTTAATAAGGAAGATAGTCAACTATTTTTGTTTGAATAATTGCAATATGAGAAAGGAAAGCACACTCAATGCATAACGCACATGATAAATCATGGAATAGTAATTTTAACAACTCATTAATATCCTTTTACAAATCTTGCATTTTGCTATCTATGGTTGAACCATTTATTTGCATGTCACAATCATCATTTCCATCAAACTTCATAATGATTCACAATGAGTAAAAGTCATGAAAGTTCTATCTACCTTTAAGTTTTCTTCTTTATGTTCAGGTGTATAAGTTTTTCTCTCTAAGAGTAAGTATAGTCAATGGTATAGGATGCACAACATTAGTTGAGAGTCTTACTTTTCAATTTTAATGTCTCTTTTTGATATTATTTAGTTCATCAAACACTTAATCCACTATGCATCACACGTCATTCATTACTGAATTGATAAATTCATACAATTGATTATTCAATTCTTATTCAATATGTTAACAACCTTCAAGGTCAACACATAATTGAATATGTTTATTACTTCCTATAAGACGTATTCTTACTTATTTTGGCACCAACAAGCCTTTAGTTCTTATCTCATTTATAAGGGAGGTAGTAATATCATGTGTTCTAGATGATGTTATAACTTCAAATTCACATTTTGATATGGTCTTTTCACAAAGCTTTTATGTTTAATTACTAGAAGGAAATTATTTATACAATATCTAAACCAATTTTCACCAATCTTAACTTTGTTTTATCTTTCAACACATTCTCACCTATGACTTGAATCATGTTCTATCATTTTCTATTTTAGTCTGTTGATAAAACAACTCTAAGATTTATTAGTTGTTATATTTCTATTTAAATTCACTAGGTCTTCTTTGACTTGCAAAAGTATTAGAATAACTCAAGGTTTCACCAATTAATTCAAGGTAATATATGGTTTTGACCACTTTTCAAAATTGGATTTACTATGTATTTCCAAGCTTTTATCCTTAGTTGATGCCATCATACACGAAATTTTCTCTTACCAACCATAAAGTGAATTGTTTGCTACTTCACAAGATTAACCCTTATGCACTTTTATGTAAATCAAGATCTTTGGGTAATAGAAGAGGGCCTAGAAATTCCATTCAAGGTGTACAAGATTCTTAGTTCATGTGTGTATTAATACCAATTTGTAAATGAGTCCTTAATTTTGTTTGTCAAACAACCTACACCCTAAACATTTAGTTTTAATCTTTGTCAAGGGTTTAAATCTAACTATATGATTGCTCAAATTCCTTATAATACATAGTTCGAGAGTTTTCTATTATTCCATTCTTGTTGTCAATTTGATTTAGTCAATTTAAGGGTTTAGAGATCTAATCTTATTGCACCAAAAACTTTGACACATTAATCCCCTTTCGAGGTTCATATAATTCCTTCCTTTATCTAGTGATAAGTTTTCTAAAAGTATAGTTTTTATCCTTTATTTATACTAAGGTTTCTATAAGAAAATGTGTTGCTCCCAAAACAACCATATTTTTAAGAAGTTGCATTATTATTATTGTAATTAAAAATTATAGTCTTAATAAGACAAGAAAATAATGTTTCTTTAATAGCACACAACATGAGGTCTTATAACACTATTTATGTTCTTCATAGAGAGACTATGCTTCAAATAGTCGACTATACCTTTTTAAGGTTTAAGAAAATTTAATGCGAAATACTAGATTAATGTCATGACCCTTGTTAGCTAGACTAAGTCATCCATCTTCTTTACTTAAATCAAGGGAACCTGTTTTGTCCAATTTATTATTAAAAATCAAATGCTTTCAATTAAACATTTATTTGAACAATTGATTTTGTTCAATCTTAGACCATTGGGTACATCAAAACTCTAACTAGATTGGGTAATAACCACTATATTTCTCTTTTTCAATATTGAGGTAATTTCTCTAGAATTTTCCTATCAACATGATAGTCCAACCCACACAAGGAGGTTTGCACAATTATCCATGCACATACAATTCCTAATGCCCAATTTATTCCTAGAGTTCCCTAGAGTTGCAACCTAGGGATCTGATACCAAATGTCATGCCCATAATTTAAATTAGAAAAAATTAACATTTTTTTTTAATACAAGAATTAAGGTATGCATCTCTCTAAGTATTTGAGATGAAGGAATATATCTATAGTACATGTTGCACACCTTCGTATGGTCACCTCTTAACTTGAGTTTAGGAGATAACATAAAGTTGTCATTTCCAGATTTTAATATGGATATAAAATTAGTCCCACATACTGTTTTTGTACTTTACTTCTATTGAGTCCTATAGTTATTCGAATTTAAGAATTTATAATACCCCGCCAAACACTAACACTTAACTTGAACTCTTTCCCTTGAAAACTCCCTAAGGATTCTTATCTACCTCACTTATCAATTTGACTCTTTGAAGAGTTGATCCTAATGAAGTTGGTTTGTGACTTAAAATGACTACAACTAAAATAACTGATCACAACAACATAATTATCTTTTACTTTGAGCTCTCATCTATAATTAATATGAGATAAATTTTCTTATTGGAAAACGATGCTCTAACATTATTGAATTAAAATATTTTAACCTTAAATAGGAGGTTAAAATTTAAATCTCCACATAAAATTACCATGCTAAAATTTTAAGCTTCAAATGATAAAAAAAATACTTGAATTTGTACTTTTATAATTTTTAAGATTTTATCTCAAATTTAAAGCTCTCCAACAATATTACATGGTTTTGTATCTATCACAATAAAATATATCTATACACACTATAATTAAAATTTCCATAGTATGAATTAACTCATCCATAGGAAGATTTTAAATTCTAATTTATATAAATTTAAATTATCAAATATACCTCATATTTAAGTACATGATGATAGCCATAATGATTATATCATTAAATCTACTTATTTGTTATATACATATGATAAATAGCTTAAAATATAATTCAATAAAATAATTACTCTCTTATCTATAAAATAAATGTAAATTTTCTAATATTTACTCACGATTAAATTATTACTCACTTTAAACATAATTCCTTTATGGTTTTACTAATATGACAAACTTTAACTCACATTAAAGTCTATTAACCAAAAATATCAAAGTTTTATGCTTGCAACAAAAGTGAAATAAAATAGGATTAAAGGTTAGAATGAAACCCTAGCTGAGCACTATATGACGCGTGCCCTAGTTTCTCCTTTTATTTTATTTTCTTGTTTCTATTTGTTTCTCTATGCAGGTCTGAGAGGATAGGGGGTGGTAGAACATTTTCCTAGAGCTTGAAGGATGGTAGTATGCAGCCATCCATGCCACATGATCTCTAGATCAAATAGATGAAGACATTGCAAAGGTTTCTTGTTTAAGTTTAGAATGACATATTCACATTTTCATTGGCTATTTACTATGGTGTGCATAATCTCCTCAAATATTTTGAACAATTCTTATTTTAAAGATCTATAAGAAATGTATAAAATTTAACTCGTAAAATTTTTGCATGCACAGTCACTACCACAAACTCTTTAAATTTTCCCTCATTTGTTTGTTGTGTGCAGAGACACAACACCTTTACGAGGGATGATTAAATTCAGTTTCAATTATATATTTTGCTAAATCCGTCACAGGTGCAGATCCATACATGAGATCTTATTCTAACTGTGTTGCGGGAAGAAAATTATTCACATATGTATATGTATCCTCATTTTACAGAGGGTTGTTCTTCATATTGCAGGGATCTCTATATTTATTTTTCTATATTATTCTTAGTTACACAACATATGTATTTTTAGATGTTATTATAGGAGGATCTGGAGAAAAAAGGGCTTGGTAAAGGGTTTTCCCCATAAGGTTTGGAGGACAAAAGATTATTTATTTATTTTTTAACATTAGCTTGGGATTGTATTATATTGTTTATTATTTTATTTGAAAAAAAAAACAATGAAGAAGCCCCCTCTTTTTATTTTCTTTACCTTTCTTTTTATTTTATTTTTAATTAAATCCTTTTTGTTTGAATATATATACATACATTTTCATATATTATACTATGTATAATAAACTAGAATTTGTGCTTCATACTTTTGATGAATATATATGGATATATATTATATTTTTTTATATTTATATAAAGGAAATATTTGTGAAATATATATATATATATATAATATTTATCCAAAATGATTTATCTAATAATATCTTTTTAAAATCTTATTCTTAGATTTAAGGAATAATTTTTGAAATGCTTTTAAGAAAGACTTAGTTATGATTATATAATATGATTTTTATTTTTATTTTATTTTTTATCAAGATTATTAGCTGGTTAGTATATATTTAGAAATTCATATTATTTTTCCCCAAATATATAGAGTTGTTTAAAATTTAGAAAGTAATATTTTACAATTTTAGAAAATAAATCTTTTTACAACCTCAACAATTTTTATTTTTTTTTCGTTTATCTAAAATAAATAAATTATACCAATATATTAGTTGTCTTTAAAGCAAGAACTTGAAAATAGTTCTATTCTAAAACAATATTTTATTCATCAACTAAAATGTCATATTTTTTACTCTTAAAAAAAGAAATATAATTATATATGTACTAAACTTGCTTCAAATGTGTTATATTATAACTCTCAAATATTTATAGTTTAAAAATTATTGAAAAAGTTACAAATATTATAATCTTTATTCATGCTCAATAACTTATACAACTAAATGGTTCTTAATAATTTATAAATTAATGGAGAGGACAAAATCTCACATGAAAATTTATATTGTTAATAATAGTTGAAGGGTATCATTGACCATATTCAATACAAACATTACTTTCACAATAGTACAACAGTTTTTCTTATACAATTAAACAAAAATTGTTCCTTCATTGAATACAAAAGGAGACACAATATTCATTTAAATTTAATTTCCCTAACAAAATTAATATCATTGTCTAATTCTTGCCACAACCTAGAGATATTTCTACTACAAGCATAATCATGAGGAAAAGATACAAGGATATGGTCTCAATATCCTTTCACAATCTATACCATATAATATGAGGACCTTTAAAAAGTCTTTGGCTCCATTATCCCTTCCATTTAAAAAACAATAGTTGGAAACATATATCATGTAATTGAATAAGAAATTGTTTCATTCCATTTTTGAGAATTTAAAGAGGTATACCAATGGACCCAACTTTATTTTTTATATTTTTTCATTTTACAACATAATACTAACTATTTCATATTACAACCATCATTTGCAAAAATGAGAATGACACACAAGTAATTTGGGCTTGCTCTCCACCCTACCATAATGACATCTTGAAGCCTCTTGGGCTCTAGCCATACCCCCAAGCAAGAAACAAAAGACTACCAATGATTTTGGTAGGAAGACTAAAATAATAGTTTATCTAAAATTTTCTATTTACCCTTTCACCAAGAGAACTCTAAATTCACATACACAAGAACTTGGGCTATTTCCCACTGTTTTGAAAGCCATAACAAAATAACACAACAAAAAAAAATTCACTCAAAAAAAATTGATAGAAGTGAGAAAAATAACTTATTTCCACAATTTTTCCCTTTGAACACCTCTTTCACTAGTTGAGAGAACTCTTTGCTTCTCTTCCAACTTTTCTTCTCTTTTCCAAAACTCCAAATTCAAAGAAAAGTTCTCCAAAAAGAGAAGTGGGTAACAACAATTTCCTCTTTTCCATCCAAGTATATAGTAATTCAACTTGAATTCACTTGAATGAGAGAGACACTTGTCACTTTTTTATTCAATCTTTTAACACATATCTCCACAAGTTCTCACACATGTGAGAATTTTGGGGAGATGGAGAATGTACAATGACACTCTATCCAACATCCCTTACAAGGTGGTTTTACACATGTAAAAGCCCTGATGTTCTTTCCAAGTTCATTAATGAACTTTGGGGAGTGTGGTGGGAGAGTGACAAGTCACTTCTCCCAACTCCAAAGAACTTAAATTCGTCACACTCTTTCAAGTGGAATTTTGAAGGGTCATATCATGCCCCAAGGACAAGGTCACATGTCCAAAGGGTCCCCCTTCCATAGGTATAGGCCCTAGGGGTCTATTTTTGCACTAATATCAATAAAATTGACTAAACAACACCCTAAAAAGACCACTTTAAAAACCAATCCGAAATTCAAGACCCATCTAAGGATTTCAAAACCCTAATTGTACTTACACCTTTAATCACTTAACTCAATAAATCTCCACAAAAAATGTTTACATTAAACTACCAATCATTAAAACCTTAAACACAATTAAAACTTACACAATACCCTAACTACCTCATGGGTCATAGGGTCAAAATTTAAGACTTCAAAAGATAAATATTTAACTTGGGTCTAGATATTTATCTCTATTTTACCCTAGACATTACTCTCACATGTATTTTTCCAAATACATGTTAGGTTAGAAATATAATAAATACCTATTCAAAATATCAATAAGATCAAATTCAATAGTTAATAAATCATAATACACATATATATTCATTTCTTTTCCCTATGAAAGATGGAAACTTTGAGCATGCACGAAATAATAATGAAAACTTAACCTTAACTAAATAATTTATTTATACTACTAAATTTACTTTTGAACGTGTTCCTTCCTCTAATAAAATTCATCATGCAACTTGATATCTAATTTAAATATTTTTTCCTCAAATTATCCTACCTTAGGTATATCCCTAATTGATTTGAGTCATCCTTTAATTTTACCTCAATGGTGCTTGGCTAGTGATCCTTCTGGAAACTTCTTCTTGATCTTTCCAAAGTCTCGCTTTGTTCCTAACTATAATCATTTTTTAAGTAACATGAAACTTATTAGCGATCAAACCAATGTTAGGTACACAAAATTCATTAGCTCATATTGATCTAAGTGTATTCTTCATATGATACTTATTCAAGCATCTAAATATTATCTGCTCACATTCATTCTTAACAGTTTGACCATTTTCATTTACTAAAGAGAATTTATCACAATAATCATTTAAACTAGTTCATAAGAAAATCAAAATATTAAACATGGAATCAAGTTAAGTCATCAATTTATTCACAAAACAAGAATAATTTAACTTATCAAGGTGTCACACAATTTATAGACGGGGTTGGGCCTCACATTTATTTATATTTTATTATTTTAAATCTGGGCCATTCATTATTATGTCTCATATCTGGCGACCAATATTTTATTAGCTTAACTTTCCCTAGAAGGAAACCCTATTTTATGAGCATGTTGTATTACGGTTGTGTATTATGATATATTTTGAGAGTCTGATAGTGGTTGTGTTGCCTCTAGATCTCTGAGTGGTGATACTCCTGCACAAGAAGCTTGCTCTACAAGTATATTGTAATATTTTTGATTTCTAAATAATATATTGGGAGGCTTTTGGAGTGTGGGGTTTTTCTCTCAAAATAGTTTTCCCCATGTAAATAATTGTGTTGTGGTATGCATGATATTTGTGTTTATTTATATTTAAGTTTATGTAACTATTGAAGATTTGTAAAAGTTTTGCATTATTCTCCTCTCAAGATTAGTGTAGGGAGTTGTTTTTCTACCTTAGCTTCCTTACACCAATAGTCTGAAGCCTGATATCTGAATGGACTTTCGAAATTAACTTAATTTGAGCTTCCTTTCCTTTGTGCACATGATAAAGGGTATGCCTGAAGTCCAAAACATTTTAGACTTAGCTCAAAATGACTAACTCCTTCCTCCTTTAGCAAGTGATATAAGCTAAGCTTGAGGCCCAAAGCCCAAAATTTTGCAACACTTCAAGGAATGCTTTGCAACTTCAACTGTATCATCATATCATACCTTTTTGACATCAATGAGCCACCAATCTCCCTTATTGGATATCATTAAGATATCCTCTTTTGGCATCAATGAAAATCAAATGGTCAATAGTTTATACAATAATTTTGTAGAATAAAATTGTCATATATATTCTCTCTCGACAATTTCTTTGGAATGGTAGTTTATCGACTACTAAATGGAGCCTTGTTAAGTGGGAAACTGTGTGCAGACCTAAGGAAGAGGGCAACCTTGGCTTACGATCTGCTATTTTGAATGGGCAAGTCCTTGTTGCTAAGCTATACTGGCGTTGGTGTTCTATCCAGAATCAGCTTTGGCTCGTATTCTCACCCACAAGTATCTTAAAGATGTTAATGTGTTTGATGTTTCCCGCTTTCCTTTGGTTGGAAGTGGTTCTATGGTATGGAATACTTTGAAACTGAGGGTTCAGTTGGTTAAGAATGGTCTCTTTTGGATTTGTCATTCAAGATCACAAGCTCTTTTTTGGCTAGACTTGTGGGATGGTCATCCTTCTATCCCTTCTACTCATCCTCACCTTCAACACCTTTGTGATACTTTTACTGCTACTAGTTGGGACATTGTTGATCATTATAAGATTTCCCATAATTGTGGGCTAGTTGTTCTTTTTGGCTGGAAACTTCCTTTTGAATGACCTCCAGGAGGAACTATGGAAGGTAGGGCAGCGCTGGCTCATATTCTGGAGTCTCATGAGTGCACTACCTTGGCTAGGAATGATATTTTGACATGGAATATTAGTGATTTTTTTGGTAATTTTTATGTTTCTGCTGGCTATGTTGAGTTGGTGTGGTAGACTTTTGGGGACAGTCGAGTTTCCTGGTGGAAGCAAGTTTGGTACAAGTTCTTATGGCCCAAGTGCAAATTTTTCTTGTGGTTGGTAGTCCACAATCGATGTCTTACTTGGGATAATTTATGCAAGCATGGTTTTCAGGGCCCCTCAATGTGTGTGTTGTGTCATGATAATGAAAAGAGTCTCTCTCATCTCTTTTTCCAATGTTCCTTCACTAGACATATTTGGAATTTTTGGTGGAATGTGTGGAATCAAGCTTGTTGGCATGTCTCTTCTTTGGCTGAGTTTTTTGTTTGATGGGGCAAGGCCCTGGTCAAAATCTCTTTTCTTTAGGTTGTTTGGACTCTTGGCCCTTCTTTTATTCTTTGGCATGTATCTAGTTGGAGAGGAATCATTCGATCTTTCAAGATGTGTTGTTGGGGGCCCACCACTTGTGGTGGAAAATTCCTCACTCTTTGGTGGAAACTATTTTGGCTAAGTGTGACCTGACGAAGGCTGTGGATCCTGATGATGTTATTTGCTACAGTCATCTCCATCTTCCTCCTCCACAAGGCCAACTCATGAGAAATATATGCAGACACCCTCTTCGTAAGATAAATAGGGTGGGGAGGTGGATTCCTCCTCCGTAAGGTAGTTTGGAAATCAACACGGATGGGTCTTTGCGGGGCAACCTTGGTCCTACTAGCATTGGTGGAGTTGGTAGGGATAGCTCGGGGACTATTCAATTTATTTTTTCTATTTATAGAGGTCATCATACTAATAATTTGATGGAGGCTCTTGCTATTTTATATGTTGTCGAGTGGGCTTGTGCTCTTGGATGGAGTAGGCCCATGTGTGAATCAAATTTGTAGGTGGTGGTGCATTTGTTGACTTGACAACATTCTGAGGCTGTTAGTTGGAAGTTAGTCTTGGTGGTTAACCAAATTCTTAATTTGTGTAATTATTTGGAGTTTGTTACTTTCACTCATACCCCTAGGGAGTGGAATGGTGTAGCAGATTGTCTAGTCAAATGGGCTTCTGATCAAATGCAAAACTGGAATATTGTGGATAAGGGTCAATTACCTCTAGGTTTGTCTCATTAGTTAGATCACTTAGTGGAACTTGACATGGTTGTTTGAGGCCCTTGCTTTATATTTCTTCTTGTTTGAATAAATTTTAACCCCTTCTTTATTTAAAAAAATGATTAGACTATATTTTCATTTAGCCACTAGTAGAATCTATAGGAGAAATAATAGATTTCAAAGATATTGCAAGGGTTCTTTGATGTGAACTTGTTCCATTTAAAATTTTAATGTATCAACTAATGTTTGAATTTATTGTGTTAAGGATGATGGGGAGTGGATGAAGGATTTTCAAGAGGGTTAGGTTGTTCCTTCTCTTCAACAAGATTTCCCTTGTGCACATAGTTTAGTGAAATAGGGTTTGAGGGTGTTGAAATATTTTCAATTCTTGAAAATTAAAAAATATTGAATCCAAACAATTGCAAAATAAATTTATTTCAATTTAAACCTCTAAAAACATAGAAATCTTACCCCATTGATCTCATGAATGTTATTGTGGCATCATGTTGGGTTGAATATACTTGAATGGTTTTCAAACACACTTGCATTATTCCTCTATCACATTTGGGCACTGGAGAGAAATGGGGTTTGGCTAAAATGAGTTTGTCCTTTAATTTTTTAATTTTTTTATACCTATAATATGAGCACATTATTACACACTCATGTTTTTCCTTTGATGGACAAAAAAGTGGTTGTGTCTACTTTTTGGTCCCCAATCTTTATGCATACACCCTTAGATATTTATCTCAAATTAAGTTCTAAGACAACACATTCATTGATAAAACTAAATATGAGTGTGAGAGAAGAAGATAAAATTGTGAAGTATGCACTCTTTTTATTTAAACATATACATTACAGTTATTGTTGATGCTTAAATTTGTTCTACAACAATATTAGCTTCATAGAGCATCAACAATGATAAGTCTTGCAAAAGTGTGACCTTATCATAGGGTAACCTCTAAGATCAAAAGGTCAGATCCTTCTCATTCTATATAAGCATACTTCCAATAGGGAAGAGAGAGAGAGCTCGAACTATGAAATTAAATTACTAAAAATAAGTAAATTAATGTGCGAGAACATATATCTTCTTATCAATCTCTCACAGATCATTATCAAAAAGACAAATAATACAAAGAAATATTTATTCCTATATTAAAGGCATTCTTGAATATTTTGATGTTTACATAATTACATTCTATGAAAAACCTCTTTAGACCACATAAACAAATCTATGTCCTCTCTTTCTTCAAAAATCTATGTTACATTTATAGAAGAAGAAAGAATCTCTAGAGAACTTATAAAAATAAAAAATCCACCGAGTTAGTTGCAGAAATCCTACCTAAAAAAAAACTACCAATAAATGAATGTGCACAACTCCTCATATAACTACAAAAGGAATGATTAAGTGTATGAAACTCAATCCACGAGTCATCTGTTGTTTGCAGCAAACTCATTTTCCAAAACCTGGTTTTATTATTGTGGGCTTCTTTTCTCTATTTCCACCAAGATAATAGGTGAGATCAACCATGTTTTTACCGATCCAAATCCTACATTCAACCATACATGGGCCTTGTGTAGCCAAGCAACTTGATATAAAAATATAGAACGGTTTAGTTAAACCAGCAAAGGAAAAGGTGTTAAGGCTTTGGGCAAGGGAGTCATAGAAAAGTCCAAGGCATAGCCAAGCATTTTTCTAGGAGAGGAGGCTTCAAGTGTATCCACAGCTTGATCTGTGAAGAGAATTTCATAAGGGACTCCATAGATGTGGTCTATGCTTCAATGGCTAGATCTCAGTTTGGTTAAAGATTTTGGATGTGCAACTTAAAGACACTATTGTGTGTTGGTATTATGATTTGGTTGAAAAATGGTGAAAGGATGGTTATTCTTTATTTCAAGTTTTTGAGAGTAGAAATATATGGTTGATTTTACATTGATGTAGAAACAATTACATTGATAGTCTTTTCAGAATAGTTTGTTCTTCAATAATCAATGTATCATCTCTACACATTTAATTGATAAAAGACAATCAAAGATTATTTCTAACTCTAAATCTTTTTTCTTCTTTGTTAATTATCTTGTTAAAACAAAGTGAGGGTATCAAATATTATTATTAGTACTTTTTGAGGCATAGTACTATTGTAATGAGTTTTACTAAGTAGTTATTAATAATATAGTTTTCAACCAATCAAAAACAATATTTAAAAAAAAAAAAATTATAATTCAATTTTGTAAAAGTTAATTTCTAAAATATTTAACTTTACAAATTATAAAAATGATTTTTCGTACATATGATTGGTTAAAAAGCTATGTGTGTTATTAGGATTTGTACGAAAAGCAATGTAAATATTTTTTTAAAGATTGATTTTTTATTTTTTGCTTTATAAAGTCATTTAATTAAATCTTTCTAAAATAAATATTTTAACATTTTTTTTTAAATGATTTTTTTATGCATAATTGTTATTTTTATTAAAAAAATTCTCAAAAATCAATTAACTATTTTATAGAGATTTGTATTCACACTATTAAAATAATAATAATAATAATTAAATTGTATTATTCTTTCATTATGATATAAAAATAAATAAATGTATTACATGTATGTAATTGTTATTTCTTATTATTTAAAATCCTAAAAAATCAATTAACTACTTTATAAGAGTTGGGTTCACACTATTAAAATAATAAAATAAAATTTGTATTATTCTTTCATTAGATTATCTTATTATTTATGTTTTTAGTATTTTATGGTATAATTTGATTATTATATGTTCTCCTTCTTCTTTTCATTAATAAAAAATTTCCTCATGTATATATTTCTTATATTAATATTATAGGTACATAAGATAACCTATATTATTTTAGGTCTTTATTAAATATAATATATAACATATTTTAATGTAGGTAATATTATATATATATATATATATATATATAGTCCCCATGGGTTAGCGGAGTTGGTCTAAGTCTTGGGTTTGCTCCTCGAGGTCTTGGGTTCGACTCCCTAGCCCATGACTTACCCCGCTGCGCACACTTGAGGTGTGTGTTGTTTCTATTTATATCTTATATATTATATTATATTAGGTAATATTTTTTAGGTAAGTAAATTAACCTATATTGTGTAGGTAATATATTATATATAATAATCTTTTGTATTTTAACCATCTATTTTTTTATTTTAATTGAATCATTTATTTAGTTTTCCAATTTATATTTTATATATAATCTCTTTTTTTTCTTTTTACTTTAGTTAAATTATTATTGTTTTAAGTTGTATTTTTCCTTTATATCTTCCTTCATTTCTTTTAATAATTTTGGTAATCAATCATTTTGTTATAAATTCATCTTTATAATTCTTTTAGAGTTATACATTTCACCTTTAACTTTTTTTGATCTATTTATTTGTGTTATATCATATTACTATATTATTCTTCTTTATGTTTTCATCATTTTTTTTTTATTTTTTATTTTTTTTTTCCTATTTTCACTTTTATTTGGTTTTCCAATATCCTCTCTCTCTACCCTCTTCCACCACTTAACTCTTATTAGGGTCATTTCTACAATCATATTATTCATTACCCTCTTCCTATGATGAATTAGTGAGTGTTGTTTGAAACGTCCATTCAAAATAGCATATACAATTTAGAAGTATTTACTTTATCATTCATGGACTTTAAAAAAATCATACCATCTATAATCATTAGTTCATTAATATTTAACAATTATTGATTTGAATGAAGAGATTTAGTTGCATTTGTGTCTACTACAAATAAAATCTAACCCTAACAATAAATTCTAAACTATTATCCTAATCCTAGACCTTATTTGTAGCCATAACGATTGTCGTAACACTATCCATAACTATAAACCTAACCCCAATCTTAACAATAAATTCTAGCCCTAACTAATTAACAATATTAAAACACTATAATTAATAAAACTAAAACACTATATTTAACAAAACTTACATTTAATTTTTATCAAATCTAAAAAACAATAATTATAACACTATATTTAGACAAGTACTAGCCACTATATGATACTTGTTATATAATATTGTATGTGATGTACTTAGCTTTAATATGTTGTGATGAATGGTATTGTATAGATATCATGTATTTGTGAAGTATGTAGCATTTTTAATAATAAAAAATCTCCTTTTTTATTTCTTTTCTAAAATACTTTGTTTTTTTTTTCTTCACAATTTTTAGAAATTAAGGTTACTAGATGCCACACCATTATACAACTATATATTTTGTCTTTAAAAAGGGATAGAATAGATAAAGTTGCTCTATGCAAGTCAATTGGTAAGCTTTTTAAGCTTTTTCAAATGCAATTTGATGTCAGCATAAAAAAATCAGAACTGATTTTACATGTCTCCAAATTTTTACATGTCTCCAAATTTTTTTCTTCAAACATCACTAGAAACTTCTATCACTAAAGGAACTCAAATATCCAAATATATAAGGGAAAGTTGATTCCAAAGATCTTGGAGTACATTTGTATTGTCATTTACATTAATTAAATAGAAAAGTTTAGACAATCCTCTAACTGATTACGATCATCTATCTATACCAATTTGCATTTGTAATCTATGACAACAAATGCTTCCGTAACATTTGATAATAGACTTAGAGAGGCTATCCTTCACAAAACAAAACATACATTCTTTATTTCTTCTATTAATAAGGGAATACCTTAGTTATAGTCTACGAGCTTCATTGCTTATGTATATGCAGGCCCCTTTTGCCATATCAGATGGCTCAACCAATGGCACTACTTTTACCTATGCCAGCCTTAAAAAACATCTAAAAGGAGTGTAGGCTATTGGATTTGGAGATCCAACAGCTATTGGGTATGCCTGCATATTTAACTCACAGCTCTATACTCTTTTACCTATGGACCCCTCTTTGCCAAGTTATCTACTTTCCTCCAATAGCACTAACTTAGCTCTGCCATCTCTTGCAAACAGCTTGAAAGGAGCATTGGCCATTACATTAAACTAATCTACGATGGCTAAGTCTTCTTTCTTCATGCGAACTTTCCTTACATTAAGTCTTCTGTCAGAATAATGGGCGCAGCTCTTTTTCTTCTCATAGCAAAGCAAAATCTTTAATATAATATACGGGCTTTGTCTACAACCCTACTGAGCTTCAATGGCACAGATAGCATGCGAATTAAAGTTCAGTTCTCTACTTCCCTATTTCATTAGAGAGCCTTTGGACATGTCAAATTTTTTGGTATATTCCATCTTTCATAGAACGATTACCTGGCATAGACAGCTTTAGGAAAATTAGTCCATCTCTTTTGTATCCAAAAGGATATCAGCAACTTCCTCTTCAATATCCTCATAAAGGGGTTCTAAATGCAAGCCAAAAGCTGGTGTTAAAATTGTATCTCCTTCGACAAGCAGAGCATAGTCCTCTTGAAAGACTGAAAATAGGGCATGGAGAGAGGTGATACACTAAATAATGTTAACTGCAAGTATAGCTTCGATCTCTAAAGATCCCTAAAGAATTCCTTGCCAAATGAGCTCCTTTAAAGAAGATAAATACTCCCCAGTCATATATGAACGTTCATGGATTCTCATAACAACCAAGTAGACACGAGCAGAAGACACGTGTTGGTTTCAGTGAGTTGTTCAACGTAGAGAGTATGTTTCTATCTGTTCTTTTGCACAGAATATTTATATCATGAAACAAAGGAACAAAAACTTAAGGATTTAGAGATATACTTAAGTCAACATTTATTTCCTATGAATAATGAACATGCTCGACTACAAAAATTGAATTTACAACAACAAAATCTTCTTTCTTGATATCGATTAGAAATGCCATTATTTGCACACTTGTTACTAATAAAGAAAACATGATTTTCTACCAAATTATGTTGATTTTTTATTCTAGGGCATGTAGTTATTGAAGGGAAATTGATTCATCCTAGAACGAACAACTAAGATCAATAAGTGTCTTCGGTAAACAATGTTTCTTTAGAGAACCTCAAAAACACATGTACTACTATGCCATAAAGCGGAACCACACAGTTTATTTTCCACCATTAATCTTTAGAGGAAAGTTCATGGAATTTTAGATTTTACAAGATCAACTAGTTTCAACAATATGCATTAAACAAATTTAATAAACATGAAAGAACAAAGGACATGAACACAAAGATTTACATGGGGAAAACCCTTTCGGGTGAAAAACCCCACCCTCCAAAAGCATAGATCCATTGTATTATTCAGCAATCAAATACACAGTTACAATACAATTATAGGCTCTAAGCCTTTACATGGAGATTTACATCTTGTTCTATCTGGAGAAAATTCAGCAGCATAACCCCTGTAAATTCAGTCTCTCCTCTCACAACTCCTCAAGCAGAAAATCATATTTATAGAGCTTACAATGCACAAATTAGACATTTCTAAATCAACAGTCAAAACTTAACACAAAAATAGAAAATGCCTTCATGCAAAACTCCACATGTAAAATCAACTTTCCAACTTGACTCCTCATTGGAAAAAGAAACTACAAGTTACAAGTAACTCAAAAGACAATGTGAGAAAATTAGCAATATTCAATATTTAGAAAAATCAACGCTATGGGAAAAATCAAAAGTTGAGACACCTTCTTTTTCCTAACAGTTATAGTCCATTGGGATAAGTTGAGAACCACAGTAATTTCCTTGGTTAGGACTTTGTGGGTTTAGGATCAAAAGTTTATCATTGACTACTATAAATCATTAAATCATTAGAAATATTTGAAACAAGGTTTTCATTTGTATTATTTAATTAGGTTTAAAGAACTTAATCAATAGTGAAGGGGATAGGCTTAAAATTTGTATTTGGTCACATTAAATACTTTGAGGAGGATCATAGGGTTGAGGGAATAAAGAAATAGTAGGTACATGAGTAATTTTTCCATCTTGTATATAGCTTTGCTTATTAGATATAACTATACAATAAGAATTTGTAAGGGTTCTTCCACTTAATAAGAATCATTGAAGCAATGTTAAGATCAAAAGATTTTAGATAAAAAAAGATAAGTCAAACTTTGTAAAGGGTGGGAATTAGTATGTATTCTCTCACATATCTTCTTGAATCCAAGGTTGAAAGCTAGTATGGTCTCTATAAAAGCTCTATTTGTTGGTCTGAGATACCCACCCTCTCCTTGAATTGATCATGCAACAAAATTCCAAATTAATTCCAATCTACAATAGAAGAAGTTGCTAAGCCTCTAATCTAATTCAATGTTCTTCCCTTGAGAGATAAAACCAACAATTTAAGGGCCACATGTAAAGCTACAACATTATGTATTGGACACGAATTTACCACATCTTGAATATGAGGAATAATAGAAACAACCATCCCCATTAAAAATAGGCAGTACTCTTAAAACTAATTCTAGAATGGGAACCCATTTTTGCTACCACAAAGGTATTCCAAAGTCACAAGAAGTGAATGATAGATTTATTGGGTTAGCCAATACATTTTATGCTCAAAATAATTATGTTGAAATTCATGCATGGTCTACTAAAACACGAAAATGGAGCCTAGGTTTAGAAAAATTTCTAAGTGGATGATGTATACTCTATCTAGAGTAGATTTTTCTATGGTTTTCCACCAGAGCCATAAAATATAAAAAAGGGAATTTTTGGAAGAAAAGTGAATGTTAAATCCTTAGATTCACATCCCACTTGGTGTGCTAAAAAGTGTTGATTCTTTAATTTTCAACAACAATTTATGCCTAATAAAACATCTACAATTGAAGGTCTTGCAAAAATCCGACCTTATTGTAGGACAACCTCTACTATTAAGAGGTTCATTCCTTTTCTATTCTAGAAAAATCTAATTCTACTAAGGAAAATAGATAAATATTAAAATTAAATAACTATAAGTAAAACAATGTGTTAGAATGAGTATCTTCTTGCTAATATCTCATAGAGCATTAACACAATGATTAATAGATAAGTAGGAGGTATTTTTCCACAGCATGTCAAATTATGATATTGCTATCAGGATTCAACCGTGTAGTTTCGGGTCAAACTCATTGACCCGTGTTTCATGAGTAGTGGTTCCTAAGAACCCATCTCTCATGATAACGAATGGTCCACTTAGCACTCATTGCATCTAGGTGATGCTCACAGAGGTGAAGCACTGGTCCGTCCCGGGAGGTCACCCATCCCGGTATTGCTTCAGCTCAAGCGCGCTTAACCAGGGAGTTTTCTCCAAGGTTAAGCCCGCTTGGTTTGTTACCCCATTTGCATGATCACATGATTGTTTAAATGATAATGAATCATAAATGATTTTTTTATAAAAATGATTACAAGAATCACAACTTCATATATATTCAAATTGTAATGTCTAATTAATTACATTCTATAAATAACTAATAAATATTTGGATACAAACAAAACTTGTTCTAAGGTTTAAAAGCAAAAAAAGATAGGAAAAAATTCTCCTAACAAGGCTCTCTAAGCATGATTTTAGAAATCAAAGTCCACCTTTATGTTTTATAAATATTTGTTACATTTCTAGAAGATGAGAGGGGAATAATAATAAAAGCTTCACTAGTTGGTGTTTTTTTTTATTGAGAAAAATGTTGAGGTTACAATGAAAATGCAATGAAAAACTGCAAGAGAACTTTACAAGAGCACAACTATAACAACAACAAGATAGTTGGTTAGAAAAATTCTCTTAAAAATAAAAGAAATAGTGTATGTGAAAATGATGTCACCACTACATAAATGTGCATAATGTGTTAAAATGGAAATATTAATGGTAGGAAACTACATTCACGAGTCATTTATTGCTCCCAACAATCTCCTTTACCAAAACCCTTATTTTAATTGTGTGATATTTTCTTTGTTTTCACTAAATGAAGTTGTGAGATAATATGTAGGCTTCATAATAACTTTACTAAGATGAAACGTTCATTCAACCATGTGGGAGATTTTATTTATTTTTTGCATTAAAGTGTAGCTAATATCTAGCCATGGGTTCTATTGTGATGAAGCCCATTAATAATACATGTCAAAGTATTTTTGAAATTTTACATAAAAGAATGTTTTAGTCATAGTCCATAGGCTTCAATACTTAAGAATATGTAGGAGATTTGACCATATCAAATATCTCAATCGATACTAATTTTTCCTATGACAACCTTCACAAAATATCTAAAAGAAGTGTGAGCTATTAAATTTGGAGATTTAATAGCTCATGAGTTTCTAAAAGCTATGGGAATGCTTTTATATTTAACTCATAGCTCTATGCCATTTTATTTATGGATACCTCTTTCCCAAATTATCTATTTTCTTCTAATAACACTAACTTAACTTTGAAACCTCTTATAAACACCTTGAAAGGAGTTGAGGCCATTAGATTAGATTAATACATTGGTCAATTCTTCTCTCTTCATGTGAGATTTATTTATATTAAATCTTTTGTCAAAATATTGGTCAAAACTCTACAAACTGGAATTCATTTATTTATAGTAAGGTGAAAATTTTAACATGTAGTAAATGGAATTTCTCTACAAACTGAGTGAGATTCAATGTAACACATGTTTATGGATTTTGATTTTAAATAATGAAAAAAATTATTCATGTTTTCTTGTATAATTATCCTGTTGAATTTCAACCTTCTCTACTTCTTTGATTGTATTATAATACTTTTGGACAGGGTTGATGCAAGAAGTTGGGTCCACGAAAAGCTCAAAAAGTGGAAGTGTTTCCTATTTTTTAGAATTTGTCACACTTGGACTGAAAATTTGAACACTTACACATTGAAGGAAATGGCTATCCAGCCTTGTAAATACATCTATGACATCCATGCCATGAATATACCATAACGATAGTTTAACACTAAATTCAACAATTTCACTCAGTTTAACTAAGCGACTAAATTGAACTAAACTATTATGGACTCCAATTCAATGTCAATTAACTGCTACCGTAGAACATGCATTCTACATGCTTTTTTAGAGCCGCTTTATGAAGCGTTGAAAATATCAAAACCATTCGAAGCACAACTCGTTTTCAAATATAAACTTCATGAAACTATAAAAAATCTTGGGTCTATCAGCAATTAGTGATTATTCAAAATATAGTGTGGGTAAATACAAAGGACTCAGACGTTGTTAAAAAAAATCACCATGACTGTAAATTGAAGCTTCAACAAAGCCATGGAGAAGGGGAAAATTTTCATAAGGGAAAAGATAGTTAGAGGCATAATGCAAGTTTGGAATAAGATTTATTGGATCACTTACAGAGGGTCATATTATACCAGAAAGGGTTACAAATGACCATACAAGAAACGATGTCATTACAATTCTTTGTCATCAATTTGGAATATAGTTGTTTAAATATATTTATCAGTCTTTGAAGACTCTTGTAACCTACATTATTCTTCTATCAATGAATGTAATCTTTGATTGTGTGCTTGTGAATTTTTATCTCATGAAGAGTGAAATGTAAAATTTGTGTAAAGCTTCCACCTTTGTAGCTTATGGTAACTTGGTCTGTGAACCTATTTAGTATATAATAGTAGAATATTTGTGACTTGTACAATATTTAATATATCAGTACACTTGTCTTAAACAAACATATGAAGAATTTAAGTCCCTTACAACTTATAACTGATGTTGATATTTGGCCTCATAAAGCATACATCAAGTTTGCTTTTGCATGATTTAAACATTGATGGTTAGAGGAACTTATGTATTATATGTAGGTTGCCAAATAATTCTTAGATCAAAGAAATGTTATTTTAGAACATGCATATAAGAACTAATTTGTATACTAAAAAAAAATTCCACATGTATTCATGGAAATTTCTAATCTTGGAAAAATCATTTGAGAAAGGTCTAATAGTTTTGGGTTCTTTACAAAGAATAGTAAGAACAAAAATTAAATACTACCAATAATTTTGTATTAGTTGTAAGAATATTTTTTAGTGTATTTTAGTTTTTATCATTATGATTGGTTTAGTTCTTGTGATATTTTTGACAAAGACTATTTATTAAGAGTCTTCTTATTTTTAACATGAGATTCATCTATTAAAATCAGGCCTTATGGACTCTTAAGTACCTAAAAAAATATATATGTTGTTTATATGTTCAACAAATTATAATTAAAAGAAAAATTATTTGTTTACAATTTGATTGTAGTGTATCTATAAGTAATGACAAAATTATCTCTATGGGGCCCAATTTTTCTTGTGTGCATTTAACACTTCTCTATGCAACTAAAACTACTTTGTATTGAGTTACATAGAAGAGGTTGTAAGGTCAATGTTTCAAGAATCATTATTGAGCATGTGCCTCTATCCTTTGTATAGGTGCACAATTATTTTTGTACATTTTATGTAGAGTTAATAAATTTTAGAGTCTCAATTTTGGATTCATTTTTCTACCTCAAAGATGATGATACATTTGTACCTCATATTCAAAATCCATTGCCAAATATTTTTTTATTTTGTTATTATGAAGACAAGTATGTTAGTTGATGATTGGCCCACACAATACACCTCTACCTCCTCTACCTCCTTATTTGATTCTCATTGACGACCTCACTTATGAAGGGTAGGGTCTCACCTAATCTAGGTGGTGTACATGAATTCTATTTAGGCTCTATGGGTGGTATAAAAGCACTCACATGATGGTTTTTTCCTCTTCTTGAACACATACTAGTATCATTTGAAAGTGGGTAGTTGGTTTATGGACTATTATATTTACCAAAAAAAATTATGATGTTTAATGAAGTATGTGTCATGTACTATATGTTTGGGTAATCATTATATGTGTGTGGACAAATGGATCAAAAATATCAAATAAAATAAATACATATGTATATAAGGTATATGAAGACATCACTAAAAGTAAATAAAATAAATACTTTTATTTATTCAAACTATAGAAAAAAAATATATGATTAGAAATTCAAGAAATAGATTGGTATTTTAGTGATGGTTTCATGGAACTTTTTGTAAAACATGTAAAATTGATGAGGAAGTTCAAACATGTTATTTCATGTAAAAAATATAGATTTCAGAGCCCAATATGTAGATTCAACACTTAGGATTGTAAATTTGACCCTAATTGATGGTACTTCATAATTTGAATTATAACATGCATAACACAAACATGTTATAAAATGTGTACATGTTATATCAAACACAAATAAAATTCAAAACTACCAAAAATTGGGATCACAAATTAGCATAATGTGTACACGATATGGTTTGGTAAATACCTAGCCATAGCATTCAGGCAACAAATATATAGCTCCTATGATGCACCCATACATGCATCATGGCTCCATGATGATAATTATTATGAAATCTAGTTCAACATCAATTAATTTCTATCATAGAATATGCATTCTAGTTCAAATTTGGGGGTGACATTGTAGTACCCTTCCATTCTCACCGTGGATGTGCAGGTAGTCGACTTTGGAACTCAGAGATGAAGGTTAAATAATGGGGATATTTAAAGGTACATGCTAATGATGTAAATAGTTGATCTATTTTATGATATTGTATATAGATGCATTGTTATGATCAGTATGTGATTATTTTATCATGACCATTATATGATTATCATCCTAATTGCTATGTAGTTGATGGTTTATGAGTTGATGTGGTTACTTGTTTGTTATGTTTGAGTGAAAGGGACAGTGTCACTTACTCACTTGTGAGTACCTTGCGACACTGTGATTTCCCTTTTCACGATGATTATATGTATACATAGACGCCCGACCGTGTTGTGTGTTGCAAGTTGCAGGTATTAGGCATCAACTCCACCTGAATTGGCAAGTATGAGTGTGCCTTAAACACAATGGAAAAGTTGATTGGAGATAGCACATGGTCCCCTACCCTAGCCATTGTCCTCAAAGAGGATGAGTATCTAGTTCGACACCTCGTCAATATTGTCTGTTGTCTGTGGTCAGTTGGTCTTGTTTTTCGACTCTAATTATGGTTAGGTAATTGGTGTTGATATTTGGTTTGTTTAATTTAAATTTGTTGATAAATGTTGTTTTGATTAATTAATATGTTTTAAAATAAATAAATAAAGTTAAAAGGGCACATCGATAATTAAATATAAATACAATTATTAAAAGACTTTAATGAAATATTATAATAAATTAAATATGTAGCGAATATTAAAATAAAATAAAATATTATAATGGGATGTTGCAATTTAATAAATCGTAAAAAAAATAATATGATGAGTAAATAAAGTTTATGGCTCATGAGAAAATCATTGAATAGATGTTCTAAAATGAGACTGCACATGACAGTCTAGTGAGCATGCAGGTCAAGTAGTTACTAAAAAAATAAAAATTGCATGGAGTCTTTACAGCTTTTTTCCGAAAAATACTTTTGGGAATTATAGAGATTTTTGGATGGATTTTTGTTTCCGAGGGGAAGGGCATCCTTCTGGTAAATAATATTTCTTTTTCAAAGATTTTTAGGGGAGGATTCAATCAGTTTTCTGGGAAAGGAGGATTTCTGAAGCACACACTCCTCAACAATCTCACTCTCCACAATTGATGGCCTATTGGAAAAATTCGTCAGAGGCTGCTCAAAGTCATGTATTCTTGGACTTTGTCGGAGATATCCATAACCCTCCAAGGGAGGAGGAATTTGGGATTTTGGAGGAAGCCAGTGAGTTTGTTGAACAAAGGAGGATCGAAGACCCAATTTGTAAGTTCTACCTTTAAGTTCCAGGTATGTAAATTGACCCTGTTGTGTAAATATTTAACTATTATAATGGGATCCTTCAATAATATAAAGCCTTACAGTCTATATTGATCATTGTGACTTGTATGTAATTCGTATATTTGCATGCATGGTGAGGTGTTATACAAATTTGCTCATAAACCATTTCAGCCAAATTATGGCAATACGAAACCCTGTGGCCTGATGGTTTCCCTTGACCGACGCCATGTAGTAGCGGTCGGTGGGTTGCTTCCCCTCTTTTTCCTTCATGCATGTTGTGGTGGCGCTTAAGGGTAGTTGGTGTCTTATTTATGATTGAGCATAGCGATTCTATTTACTGTATTTCCTTTTCAATATCGAATCTCTCCTTTCATTCAATGGCCATGCTTGGCATACGAATTACATTGATGTATTTGTTGGTATTGATGGACATCCTTGTGGAGGGAATTCACTGCATGCTCCTTGTGTAGTATTCGATGGAGACGTCATATGCTGGGAATCATTTGGGATTTGATCAGATTATGACTTCGTTCTTATTAACAATATGCTATTCATTGAATGGATTCTGATAATATCAAGATTTTAACTTCCTTTACCTACAAAGTGTAATATTTAGATTTTGTATTCCATTAATAAATTTATCTAAGACTCTCAGATTTATAACAGCCACCCTTAGACTCAATCGTCTATCCTCCACCAGACCTGAGAGCTCATTAAGATTCCGCACACTATTGCTTATTGTCAGATCTTATTTCTAACTAATTTTGGATGCAAGTTACTCATTCTTGAACCACTAAATTCACCATAATCGGTAACTTGTGATCAATCGTTATGTTCTCAATGAATTATTAAGATCGTTGGAACCTCTTCTTTTGTATTACTTTGATATCTCCTCTTCTTCAAGCAATCTCCATACTTCTCTAATGTTAGACTTGATTGACATTTGGAGAATGGAGTTATTAGAATCTCCTATCCACCAAAGAGATCAATTCTTATGGTCCATTCCAATATTCTAAGCAATTTCTTATACAACTACTACTGATTTATGAGTCAAGACTTGGCACAAACCATGTTTCTGAAGATCGATACCCAAAAACATTCTTTGTCTTGCTAAAATGTTCCATTCAATGAGATCATTCATATAGTTTGATAAGTCGAGTTGATGTACTTTATTTAATTAAGTCATATTTGAATTGGTCAATATACCTCTCAATATCACCAAGAGCTTCATTATTCAGTGTTTGAAATCTCAGTCAGTTTTAAATGGCATTGAAGTATAAATGTACATAATCTAGTTAGACTTATTTTGGTAACCTCTTTCCCTAGCTAATACTTATAAAATATTATTGCTTCCTGGTATAGTTTCTAAGATTTTAAGCTATTATAAATTCCATGATAATATTTTTGATTTAATCATAAAAAGTAGTTACATAGGTATATTTAGGAAAGAGATGAATCTCTCTATAAATGGATTTACTCTTTTACTATGAGTAGTAAAACTAATCAATTGTATTCTTGACTACAATTGATACAACCTTCAATATTATAATACTAGTTTTATTAATGTTCAAATTAAGCCTTGTTACAAATTAACAATTTGGGAATAGTTCATAAGTATTGGATTTTATATTTATTTGTGAATTAAATATTGGCTAATGTATTATTGGTAGATTGAACTAAGTTTTGGGTTATAGATTCTAGCATTAAAGAGCAGTAGAGTATCATGTTTAAAAAAATATTTATTCAACTCCTCTAGCTGCTTATGATTTCTTGGAATAATTTCATTTATTTAGTTTTGATAGAAGTAATATGTATTACTCTTAGAGAAATTTTGATTATCATTGCAATTATGTCAAGTTTTTATTTCTGATCATGTGTCAAGGAATTCAAATCTTGTATAATTTGAACATTTCTTGGGATTAAGTAAAAGAGATAAAAATGTCATGTAATAAAAATAGTTAATTAAGTAATGAAAATATAATTGAATTGAAATTAATAAAAAATATTGCTTTTATTTAAGGAAAATATGCATGTATTTAACTGTGATATACAAATATGTATATAAATATATAAATTATGGTTATAGTAGAAATGATGCTTTTGCATATGAGAATTAGATGATTTGTACTTACGTGCATTGGAAAATTAAATAGAAAAGAAAAGAAATGGAATTAATTCTATATAGGTAATTGAACGATTTATTTGAATAAATTAGATGATCTTTTTAATGTTGATTTATTTCATAATCATTTAGTGGATGATTTATTATATTTTATGCTGATTTCATGGTTGCATTGGTTATCTGTATTCTAGTTTTAAATAATGTGTTTGATTAGTGAAATTAAAGGTGAGTTTGGGTCATTGTTTTAAAGTGGGTTTCTTTTGGGAAAAGTGGTTAAGATTGACTTCGAGAGGTTTAGGAGGGAGTAATTTTGCCTATATGGTTTTATGATTATTCATTTTGGAAGTATCTTGGTAATGTTTGAGTTAAGTGAAAGAAATTCAATTCCTTTCACTGTGTATAGCATCTTGTGATTGAGATATGTGTGCAAGAGGGTCAATGCCTTGCACTATGTATGATTCATGTGATTTTTGTTAAGTGTGTAAGATGGTTTTTACCTTGCTTTTTTTGTAGGGTCTACTAGTTGTAATTAGGGGGAGTGGCTCTCAATGGGGGCCGATGTCTAGTGAGACACTACCAGGACAACCCATTCGTGAGTTTTTTAATTTAGTGATAACCATAAAACGAATTAGGGGGAATGGGTACTTTTCACACTAAACAAGATAATGGTTTCCTTACCCATGCCTATAGTGGTCATTTAGGCTAAGGATGGGTAGAGAAGGCCTAGTTAGCAAGATCAACTTCCTTGTCCTCATGGAAGGAATGTTGGTTGCACATGTATCACCCTATGGGGTTGACGTCTAGTGAGAGACTATTAGGAAAGCCCATGCCAGGACCATGCGATGACACTCCTCCCTATTGTAGTCTAGAATTCTTTCGTTATGTCATCCTCTTCTATTGTGTGTGCCTCTAGAAATAATGTATATGTTGTATGTGATGTTAATGCTGTTGCAGTGTTGTGTTGGAGTCATGTGTAGCCCTTGTTTATGTTAGCCTTATGTCTTCTTGACTGTTTGTTTGTAGTGGGACCTTATGATATCTCCTAGCACAGGGGGTAGACCTTAGGGTTCCACATGGTTGGGAGGTTGTTTCTTTTTCCTCCACGAGGTTTCCCTTGCTACTTGTTTGAATGTGTGGAGGTTGTACCTTGTGTAGTGGATTCTAGTTCATGTACTAGTTCGAGAAGACAGTATTTCATGCATTTGTACATTTACTATAATCTGATGTGTTCTTCCCATTTGTATTTAGGAAAGCATTATTGTAAACAGTGTAATGATGTAATAGATTATAATGTATTATCATGTAATTTGGCTTGTATATATACTTGATAGTTATTTATAAATGATCTTTCATGGTGTTTAACATATGACATGTTATAGAAATGTATACTATTGAATCATTTAATGTGATGGATTAAAATGAACTCTTGATTGTTAGTTAATTCATGGCTAATGAAATGGTTCTAGTTTTTTAATAATGGATATGTTAGTAGCATAGTCATGGAACCTTAGAGGACTTAGGAATTAGATTATATGTTATGTGATGTTATGCATTTAACTATTATTTCATTTTAAAAAAAAGTTCCATTATTGTGGCTTAGATGTTTCATCCTCTAGGGTTCCTAGGCGGGGCATTACACCTGGTATCAGAGCCCATGTTCTAATACTGGGTGCTTTAGTTTCATATGATCCCATTATGTTGTCCTGGTTGCTTAGGCTCTTGAGACTATGTTTTCTCCCTTCTGTCATCCTCGCTTAGTGACCTAAGATTTGTCCTTTGGTGGTGTTTGTCCAATGGTGCAGAAGACTGATGGAAAGGATAGGACCCTCGGTGTAGTGCACAATGTACTGATGTTCTTTCTATTGTGGATACATTATGGACCCTTGTGTAGCCTTGTGATGTGATTTTTGGTGATGTGAATTGTGTGTGTATGTGAAGAATGCATGCTAGATTATGAATATACTACATATGAAATGATAAATTGTGTTTCCATGCTTCTAGAAAGGTGTAAAATCATGATCTTGTATTGGATATGTTATGAGATCTAGTGTTGTGTACTGAAAAAGTGGAATGTATTACATGTAAATGATGGATATTTAACGAGAAATGTGTGTTTTTTGTGCAAAATTATGTTGTATTTTATGGAATTGTAGCATTCTGATGTAGCGAATTAGTTTGATGATTGGCACTAATATGTTATATTTCCACCCTAGTTTGTGACTTCCAGGAGTAAGTCAAGCAAGGAAGACTTTAAGAAACCCCCCCTCGGTGAAGGTGTGAAATCCTGGAGAATATTTTATACTTCCCGATAAAAATATTAATTTTAGTGGTGAATTTTTCATTTTTCGTGAAAAAAAATAATGTCCATTGGCGAATCTTTTCTAATCGCTAGAAGTCTGTGGAAAATCCTGGCGAAATGCAATTTTTTTAAAACCACTAAAATTTTTCCATTGGCGATTAAAATCTATTTTCAAACAAATAAAATATTTCAATTGGTGAATTAAACCTATTTTCAAACCAGAAAAAATAATTTTGTTGGCAATTAAAACTTTTTTTTCAAATTAAAAAATAAAATTCATTGGCGAATTAAACCTATTTTCAAATGATTAAGAAAAAAAATGGCGAATTAAACATAATATCAAACTAATAAAAAAAATGTATGAAAATAAAGATTATTTGCCTCATTGTTTTCATCAACCATCCAAAAAGCACCTACAACTATAACGATTTTTCATAAAAGCATCTTAACATGCTTCATAACAGAAAAAGTAACCCTGCCCAAGTAAAACTAGTTCCACAAGTATCTATATCTACCTTACATATTTCAACAAGCCAAAAATGTAGTACTAGTCTTGCGTTAATTTTGCAAAAACCCTACAAAAAACTACAAAAACTACGTTAATTCATCTTCTACTTCCTCACATTTTGTTCTTTTGCTTTCATACACTTTTCCTCTACTTTCACCTGTGCTTCCACCTTCATTAGCTCTATAAAGAGCTTCAATGCTTCCCAGCCTAACCTTGCTTCTTCCCTACATTGATTTTTAATCTCATCCTCCGACCAACACACAAAAGGGATGCATCCTTCTGCCCCTTCCAGTTCCACATTTTCAAATCCTTCCCAGATGTCGAAACCTTCACCTAGAACTTCCCATTCAAGTATTGATTCTAATCCTTCCAATAAATCTCTATGCACAATCATCTCCATCACTTCTCTCACTGTGCTTGTCAATTCCCCCAAGTTCAAACCCCATGCTATAATCAAGGAGTATACATCCATGTTAGTCCTGTAACTATGCCTTAGATTTCCAAAGGATTTCCCCAAAATCATCCCCACACTTTGTACCAACCTCCCATCAGTGAATAAAAACATACCCATTAATATTTTGTTAGAAGCTTCACCATAAAAGAGGTTTAATTGCCTCCTCAAATGTAGAGTGAAGTTGGCCTCCATTTGAAAACTACTACAACTACACTGCCACCACCACCACTCTTTCAGACTTTCTGTGTTCCTTCTTCTCCATGCCAAACTCTATTATTAACTTCACTAATCGAGGGCTGACAGGTAATAATTTTCCAAACTCTGCACGTACCGATCCTAATTACCCATCGATCCTCTAGTCATGTCCACTTGCTAAAATTTTCTTGTGATCTTCACTTCATAAATGCACCGTCCTCACCACCTTTCCTATATTAATTCACCCAGTCAGGGTTTTGGTTCTTTAACTAACCTTAGTTGCCACCTTTCCTATCTTAATTCACCAAAGTCAAGGTTTTGGTGCTTTTCCTAACCTTAGTTGCAAGTCTTTCTTGGTCGTCTTTGTAGTTTGTAGTTGATGGGTCAGAGGTTTCGAAGACTTTGAAACTTCAGACTTTGGTTCTAAGGTTCCAAATTTCAGCAAGCATGTGACATTATGGACCATGACCATTCGATGAATTTTTGATGGATAGTTGTAGTTGCATTCCGAAAGTATATCTCTCAAGCACTAGATTTGAGAATTGAAACCTTCAGAATTACACTAGAACCGTTAAATATTTTACTGTTTAAATATTTGTGCTCTTGTTTATTGTTTAATATTGCCTAAGTCAGACCAAAATATTTTATGATAAATCCTTAAATCTCAACTCTTTAATCCTAAGGGTTGAGTCTCGTCAAGTTCAACCTAGCGATGTCCCCATTTGAAATTATGCATGTGCATAAAGTTTATTTTAAAAGAGGGATTGCTCGATGAATTTTTGATAGACAGCTATAGATGTATTCTAGAAGTTAATCCTTGAAGCACTAGACTTGTGAACTAAAACCTCCAAAATAATACTAGAACCATTAGATTTTTAGAAATCAATGGTTGAGATTTTATTAATTATTGATTTCAGAAATCAACATATAATTATGATCACAAGTGAGCAAAATTTCTTGTGACTTATTAGGACATTGATAATGATTAAGGTAAAACGAGACATTTAATTCTCTCTTTTCAATGCATCGAAGTACTTTACCTTTCATTTATTCTATTGAAATTCTCAATTTAGTTGTGGTACTGGGTGGTGGCACGGATTAATACCATATGAATAGCCAGAGTGATTGATTGGATAGCTTTATATTGAAAACTACATGATGTATTATAGAATTGTAGATGATGATGTCAATAATCCAGTGATTTTGAAAATTGACAACTTGCGTGGCATTGCCAATTTTGACAACTGATAGCTTGTCAGCTTGAGGTAATGATTAAGTTGGATTTTTGGTTTGCGTGAATCACAATTATTACTAGTCAATAGTAACTATACACAACCACACACGTGACATGTACGAGGTGTACAAGGGACTAGGCTAGTAGTGGCACTTTTGGCCCATAAATAAGGATAGTGAGCACAACTAAAATCATTCGTTTAATTGTCATAAGGGTTTTCATTTTGTAGGGTTAATAACTTAATAAGGATTCAAGAAGAAGATGATGTGGTATTATTGGGGATGCTCTAAATTCTCCTGCCTCCAGTTATGTAGTTACAAAGACCAATTTCCTTCAAGTTCAGAATGGGTGGAATTGGAAAGAAGTTGATTTGGTTTACCTGACTTCTTAGATAGGTTTTAAACCAGGATGAGGAGCTCTGATGGAGATAAGTGCTATCCTAGTGCATGGAAGCTTCAAGTAGAAGATGGGAGTAGTTTTACTACCCCTCATCGTCTGCATGGTTTCTGAGGAAATTCCCATGCATTTAATTTTAGTGCTCATCTTCTACATGGGAGTAGTTTTACTACCCCTCATCATCTACATGGTTGGCCAGGAGAGTCCCTTACATTTATTTTGAGACACCATGGCCTACTAGGCAAGCCCCATGCATTTATTTTAAGTGCTCATCTTCTGCATGGGAGAAATTTTACAACCCCTCATCTTTTGCATCAGTCTAGTTTTGATAGGGGCTAAGTAAATTTTGTATCTTCACGGCTCCCATTTCTCCAATTTGATTCACCCCTCTTTCCCCATGCATTTATTTTCAGACACCAAGGCTGACTCGACAAGTCCCATGAGTTTATTTTGAGAGCTCATGGTTGACTTGACAAGTTCCATTTATTTTCAGAGATACATGTATCACATTTACATTTTCAACTTTTCACTAGCAGTCTAGCAGAAGCTTGGTACTTGCGTTTACATTTGTATTTGTACTATGTAATAATGTGACATTGTAATTCAATTGTAATAAAATAAATGGTTGTGCTATTAATGTGACATTGTAACTCATTTTATTAAGTCCTTTGATTTTGCAAGTTAAATGCTATTAATGGTTGTGCAATGTGCTATTAATGTGACATTGCAATTAATTTTATTAAGGCCTTTGCAACGTTAAGTTTCTAGCCCCTTGGCCTTGATGTCAATCCTAGCACATTAAAGTTTAAACAAAATTTAAAACACATGTTTTATGTTTATTATTTATATCATAAATTACTCAACTGTTCGATGAACATTTGATGTATGGTTGTAGTTGCATTCCAAAATGAAATGCACAGAGCTCTATGCTTGCAAACTTAAACCTCCAGAATCACCCTATAACCATTAGATTAACAAAGATCAACAGTTTAGAATTTGTTGTCAATGCAGGAGTAAATCATTAATGACTTGTTTTAAATGTTTTCAGCCATGTACATTGTACTACCTAATTATGTATTGTGTAGTTAGTAAGTAATGATTAGGCATTTTGGTGTCATTTATTTTGCTCATTGCAGTGCACCACCCTGTTTTGGGTTCCACAGTTCATGCAAAATTTCTTAAAACCCCAAGTTTCACTGATGAATACCATGATATTTATGATCCTAAAACCTATGGTAGGTGTACCTCATAACTTAGATTTTCATCTAAGAATAAGGCTGCAAAGAAAATGCAATTGCAAGTTAATAGTATCAGTGCACTGTGGGTAACTAAATTAGGGTGCATGATATTACATGAGGTTTTCCCTTGCCCAGATTTATCATGGTCTATGCCCTAAATTATGATGATAACAAAAGAGCAATTGTTAATAAAGATAGCAAAGAAGAATTGTTATCCATTAATGCAGAAGAACTTGGAAAAGTGTTGGGCTTGGGGTTTACAACCGAAGAATTTGGAAATGTCCACATTGACCTAGAAAATCTTGCTAGTGATTATGAAGTAGTGGATGAAATGGAGAAAAATTCTTTGTTAAATAGAATAGTTCAGGATAGAAACAAATTGAAATGTGATCATAAGCCTCCTTATGATTTGGATATTTTTAAACCATGGTTCAAGATACTATTTCCATGATAGCATTTTGCCTTGGACATGATAGCAATTTGGAAGTGGGTGCATGCCTCCTTGAAATGGTGTATAATATCCATTATGGTGTTCCACATGCCAAATATAACTTTATTGAGCACATTGTAGAATCCATGCATAAACAATTTTTAATGATTAAAGGAGGTTCCACCAAGACATTTAGGTTCACAACCTACTTGTGCTATCTTTTTCTATTCAAATTCAAAGGAATGTTTCAGACCAACAAGCTTCAAATTCATCCCTATGGTAATAGTAATCCTGAGCAAAAGAAAATGGCTCTAGTGTATGAATGGATCAGTGTTATAAGGTTGCATGATTCTCGAAGGAACTACAATCATTTTGTAGACTACATTTTGGCTCCATTGCATCAAGAAATTACAAATAGTCCAATGCCTAGATTTCCTATGTCATGTAGAAACTGCATTCAACTAGGAAAAGAAATACAATTGGCTTATTGGTACTTAATGGAAGAATATATTGTGCTAATATTTTATGGATCGGAAGTACATCCATACAAACTTCCAATACATGTGACATAAAGGGTTTTTTATTTGGAATATGTAAGGCAAGTGTAGAGTATTGATGAAAGACACTTTAGTGGTCAGGGGAAGAAGACCTTATTTCCTTCTTTACCTTTTTCATGTGGAGGAATGACATTCAAGAGAAAAGCATTTAGTGTGGCACATGATCTTTTGAATTTTTTTGATTTTGATGAGCTATCTGTCACTGACAATATGATCCATGTGACACCATTAAATCAATGATTGTGCTTAATAATAATGTTGGAAGTAGAATTCAACATCAAAGTAAACCCTTGCTTGAAAACTTGAGAAACAAGGATTCTTGGGATGAGGTCAAAGTAGTAATTTGGAGAAAAGTGCTACCGAGAATGGTATTTCTTTTGAACAATTGTTAGCAGAAATTATGCATTGCATTGAAAGACAATTATGAGGTGCAACAATTTTTATGAAAAAATTCATAAACCATCTAGTAGAGTAAAACTGCCAGGTTCTCTAGAGAAGGAAGTTACATAAAAAAATTGGTCATGATAAAAAATTACTGCCTTTTGGTCTATGAGGAAGGACTTAGCTGATCCAAGAGCTCTTATAGAGTATGGAGATAATGAAGAAGATATTGAGTTTAGTAAATTATGGAATATAGAGTGTATGAATGAACAATAAGATGAAGAAAGTGATGATGATAGGAAAGAAGAAATCCATGTCAATTTCAAACTTGGTTTAAGTGAGGCCACAAAAGAAAAATTTACTACAAGAGTAGCCATAGCAAAGGATTTTGACAGGTCCAACTCCAAGTCATACTACAAGTGGATCCACCACAAAGGAGTTATTTCTAGGCACTCCCCCAATGCAAGTTAGTCTAGTTGTGACATCATTAGAAACTACAAGTACTCCTATTCCTTCGCCATTCAAGCATTCCATTGTTCCTGCATCCATGGTTTTTGAGTACATTGAAGAGTTTAAAAAGAAATTAGAATTGAATAAAAAAGAAAAGAAGCAATTGATGTACAGTGTGTCTACTGTAACTTTAGATCCTGCAAAAACCATGGTATTACCCACATTTGACACAAGTAAAGAAAACATGGAGTACATGATTCTTGTTCCCATAGTTCAAAACAAACTAGCAAATCATATGTCTCCATCTGAATTTGAGGTGAACAATTTTCAATTATATTTTTTTGGACTTAGAAATACTGACAAAATTAATGTATCAAAGAAGAACAATGAATTGGTGTAAACATCATTGCTAAAGCAAGATAGAGAGAGAAAAAAAGGTTGTAGACTCAAATTGAAAAGTTATAGGCAAACCTAGCAAATGAGAAAGCAAAGAGGAAAGCAACAGATAACAAGAGCAATGAATTAGAAAAAAGAATTAAAAAATCCGCCTCTACATTAACAAGCAAAGAGGATAAGCAGAATGAGACTACAGTGAATGAACTGAAGCAAAGGCTAGATGAGAGAAATAAGAAATATGATGAGGAAAAATACACTTCAAAAAAATTAAGACTAAGCATTGCAAATGGAAATGCACAGTGGGAACAAAAATTGGAGAAGGAGAGAAAAAAATGAAAGATTGGAGGTAGAGCTGATGGAAGCAAAAAATTAAATTAAGTCTTGTTAAAATAAGTTATCTTCATTTTGTAGAGAAACAATGAGGCATATGAAACAAAATATCTGGGATGAAATAATGCAGGGGATTGATCATTTGTGTGACATGTTTCAATTGATTGATTCTATTAGACAACATCATAAGAAGCTCAACAAATATTTAATGGAGAACAAAAATGTGTTGGCATTAGAGAAATCAGAAAATTAAATTCAACAAACAGTCTACAAAGCTAGTGACAATGTTTTGAAATCAAAAGGGTTTACTAATCAGCTTGCTACATCAATGAGGTTGTCATCTGTCATTGAAAAGTGTTTGAGAATGCGTGAAATAGAGAAATATTTTCATTTGGCTGCAGAAAAGATGAAGAAGGTGGATGAAAAGTTAAGGAACTTCACAGAGCTTGGTTTACCAGAGGCTTTTGACAAAAATGAGCAATTTGTTGGATGGAATGATTTCAAAAAGAAGATGGAGGATGCAAGGAAGATTGATTTGGACCAGTTTCCTCAGAACCCAAATGTGGTGACCTATTTGGATTCCATCAAACCATTGCTAACCCTTAATGTAAAATTGACTGAAGAATCCAAGATAGGTTCCAATTTGAATCATGAATTGTTAAAAAATCTTCAAGTCAAACAACATCAGTTATAACAAATGAAAATTCCAACACCTAAAGAGTGGAAGTTGCTAGAAAAAGGTGATGCAGTGATTTAATTTTTGATAATGAGTTTCCAAGTTCCAACTCAGCCCTGTGCAGATTTGTCTTTGAGCAATATTTTGCATTGACAATGCCTCTATGTATTCCTTCATGTGATACAATGATAATCAATTTAAAATCTCAAATTTAGACTTTAGTAATGTGTTGATGTTCAATTATCTGTATTATTTATTATATCATTTGAAGAAAAGTCTGGTAGTGGTTTCAACTTCTAGATACACTTGTTATTATGTTCATTGTTGTATATGCTACTAATACTATTTTTAAATATGTTATTAATCTAATAAGCATTGAGTTGAGTGATGAATCATTGAGCACATGCTCAAGTTTTACTTTTAACATAATTAAAATGTGAACTATAAGGTGATTTTAATTCCAGGCATCCATAATCTTAGTGAAATTGCATTACAATCCACACATCAATACTCAATCTCCATGACTACTTAGCATATCCACTAAACATTTATATGAATTCATGTCATGGAATATCTATTATTGGAATTGGAATGATGGATTTTTGGTTAGTTTCATTGTTGTGGTTACTATCACTCAAAGTCGTGATTTTGGTGCTTTTCCTAACCTTAGTTGCTAGCCCTTAGAGTTTTATAACCTTGTTGTGGAGCTCAAAATTTTCATAACTCCCCGATTCCTTGACATGGTTGATGGTTCACTTTTTTGAGTTGCAAGTCTTTCTTGGTCATCTTTCTAGTTGATGGATCGGAGGTTTGGAAAACTTCAAAACTTTAGACTTTAGTTCTAAGGTTCCAAGTTTCAGTGACCACATGACATTATGGACTTATCTTGCCTTAACCTTTCAAAGGAATCATCATCTGACACCTCATTGAATACTATGTACGGACTAATGTAAAATATAAAATACAATATAAAATATTAAATATCACAATTTCATGGAATACAACATAAAATATCATCAACTACAATTTGAATTTGGGATATGATTCATGAAGTGTTATGATTCACAATTTCATTGAATACAATATAAAATATCATCAACTACAGTATGGAACAATAGAACTTGATCCTGGGATCCATGAAATGCAATATAAATACCTAAAAGCTGCTAATTCTCTTGAATCTCTTCCATTTTCCAAATGGACTCGGGGTCCTCAAATTGATGTTCATCATCAGATAAAGTAAAAGAGTCATCGTGAATTTGATTCAAAG
>VDFB02040979.1:83237-103233 GCA_007258455.2 Sequoia sempervirens
AATTTGATTGTAGTGTATCTATAAGTAATGACAAAATTATCTCTATGGGGCCCAATTTTTCTTGTGTGCATTTAACACTTCTCTATGCAACTAAAACTACTTTGTATTGAGTTACATAGAAGAGGTTGTAAGGTCAATGTTTCAAGAATCATTATTGAGCATGTGCCTCTATCCTTTGTATAGGTGCACAATTATTTTTGTACATTTTATGTAGAGTTAATAAATTTTAGAGTCTCAATTTTGGATTCATTTTTCTACCTCAAAGATGATGATACATTTGTACCTCATATTCAAAATCCATTGCCAAATATTTTTTTATTTTGTTATTATGAAGACAAGTATGTTAGTTGATGATTGGCCCACACAATACACCTCTACCTCCTCTACCTCCTTATTTGATTCTCATTGACGACCTCACTTATGAAGGGTAGGGTCTCACCTAATCTAGGTGGTGTACATGAATTCTATTTAGGCTCTATGGGTGGTATAAAAGCACTCACATGATGGTTTTTTCCTCTTCTTGAACACATACTAGTATCATTTGAAAGTGGGTAGTTGGTTTATGGACTATTATATTTACCAAAAAAAATTATGATGTTTAATGAAGTATGTGTCATGTACTATATGTTTGGGTAATCATTATATGTGTGTGGACAAATGGATCAAAAATATCAAATAAAATAAATACATATGTATATAAGGTATATGAAGACATCACTAAAAGTAAATAAAATAAATACTTTTATTTATTCAAACTATAGAAAAAAAATATATGATTAGAAATTCAAGAAATAGATTGGTATTTTAGTGATGGTTTCATGGAACTTTTTGTAAAACATGTAAAATTGATGAGGAAGTTCAAACATGTTATTTCATGTAAAAAATATAGATTTCAGAGCCCAATATGTAGATTCAACACTTAGGATTGTAAATTTGACCCTAATTGATGGTACTTCATAATTTGAATTATAACATGCATAACACAAACATGTTATAAAATGTGTACATGTTATATCAAACACAAATAAAATTCAAAACTACCAAAAATTGGGATCACAAATTAGCATAATGTGTACACGATATGGTTTGGTAAATACCTAGCCATAGCATTCAGGCAACAAATATATAGCTCCTATGATGCACCCATACATGCATCATGGCTCCATGATGATAATTATTATGAAATCTAGTTCAACATCAATTAATTTCTATCATAGAATATGCATTCTAGTTCAAATTTGGGGGTGACATTGTAGTACCCTTCCATTCTCACCGTGGATGTGCAGGTAGTCGACTTTGGAACTCAGAGATGAAGGTTAAATAATGGGGATATTTAAAGGTACATGCTAATGATGTAAATAGTTGATCTATTTTATGATATTGTATATAGATGCATTGTTATGATCAGTATGTGATTATTTTATCATGACCATTATATGATTATCATCCTAATTGCTATGTAGTTGATGGTTTATGAGTTGATGTGGTTACTTGTTTGTTATGTTTGAGTGAAAGGGACAGTGTCACTTACTCACTTGTGAGTACCTTGCGACACTGTGATTTCCCTTTTCACGATGATTATATGTATACATAGACGCCCGACCGTGTTGTGTGTTGCAAGTTGCAGGTATTAGGCATCAACTCCACCTGAATTGGCAAGTATGAGTGTGCCTTAAACACAATGGAAAAGTTGATTGGAGATAGCACATGGTCCCCTACCCTAGCCATTGTCCTCAAAGAGGATGAGTATCTAGTTCGACACCTCGTCAATATTGTCTGTTGTCTGTGGTCAGTTGGTCTTGTTTTTCGACTCTAATTATGGTTAGGTAATTGGTGTTGATATTTGGTTTGTTTAATTTAAATTTGTTGATAAATGTTGTTTTGATTAATTAATATGTTTTAAAATAAATAAATAAAGTTAAAAGGGCACATCGATAATTAAATATAAATACAATTATTAAAAGACTTTAATGAAATATTATAATAAATTAAATATGTAGCGAATATTAAAATAAAATAAAATATTATAATGGGATGTTGCAATTTAATAAATCGTAAAAAAAATAATATGATGAGTAAATAAAGTTTATGGCTCATGAGAAAATCATTGAATAGATGTTCTAAAATGAGACTGCACATGACAGTCTAGTGAGCATGCAGGTCAAGTAGTTACTAAAAAAATAAAAATTGCATGGAGTCTTTACAGCTTTTTTCCGAAAAATACTTTTGGGAATTATAGAGATTTTTGGATGGATTTTTGTTTCCGAGGGGAAGGGCATCCTTCTGGTAAATAATATTTCTTTTTCAAAGATTTTTAGGGGAGGATTCAATCAGTTTTCTGGGAAAGGAGGATTTCTGAAGCACACACTCCTCAACAATCTCACTCTCCACAATTGATGGCCTATTGGAAAAATTCGTCAGAGGCTGCTCAAAGTCATGTATTCTTGGACTTTGTCGGAGATATCCATAACCCTCCAAGGGAGGAGGAATTTGGGATTTTGGAGGAAGCCAGTGAGTTTGTTGAACAAAGGAGGATCGAAGACCCAATTTGTAAGTTCTACCTTTAAGTTCCAGGTATGTAAATTGACCCTGTTGTGTAAATATTTAACTATTATAATGGGATCCTTCAATAATATAAAGCCTTACAGTCTATATTGATCATTGTGACTTGTATGTAATTCGTATATTTGCATGCATGGTGAGGTGTTATACAAATTTGCTCATAAACCATTTCAGCCAAATTATGGCAATACGAAACCCTGTGGCCTGATGGTTTCCCTTGACCGACGCCATGTAGTAGCGGTCGGTGGGTTGCTTCCCCTCTTTTTCCTTCATGCATGTTGTGGTGGCGCTTAAGGGTAGTTGGTGTCTTATTTATGATTGAGCATAGCGATTCTATTTACTGTATTTCCTTTTCAATATCGAATCTCTCCTTTCATTCAATGGCCATGCTTGGCATACGAATTACATTGATGTATTTGTTGGTATTGATGGACATCCTTGTGGAGGGAATTCACTGCATGCTCCTTGTGTAGTATTCGATGGAGACGTCATATGCTGGGAATCATTTGGGATTTGATCAGATTATGACTTCGTTCTTATTAACAATATGCTATTCATTGAATGGATTCTGATAATATCAAGATTTTAACTTCCTTTACCTACAAAGTGTAATATTTAGATTTTGTATTTCATTAATAAATTTATCTAAGACTCTCAGATTTATAATAGCCACCCTTAGACTCAATCGTCTATCCTCCACCAGACCTGAGAGCTCATTAAGATTCCGCACGCTATTGCTTATTGTTAGATCTTATTTCTAACCGATCTTGAACCACTAAATTCACCATAATCGGTAACCTGTGATCAATCGTTATGTTCTCAATGAATCATTAAGATCGTTGGAACCTCTTCTTTTGCGTTACTTTGATATCTCCTCTTCTTCAAGCAATCTCCATACTTCTCTAATGTTAGACTTGATTGACATTTGGAGAATGGAGTTATTAGAATCTCCTATCCACCAAAGAGATCAATTCTTATGGTCCATTCCAATATTCTAAGCAATTTCTTATACAGCTGCTACTGATTTATGAGTCAAGACTTGGCACAAACCATGTTTCTCAAGATCGATACCCAAAAACATTCTTGGTCTTGCTAAAACGTTCCATTCACTGAGATCATTCATATAGTTTGATAAGTCGAGTTTATGTACTTTATTTAATTAAGCCATATTTGAATTGGTCAATATACCTCTCAATATCACCAAGAGCTTCATTATTCAGTGTTTGAAATCTCAGTCAGTTTTAAATGGCATTGAAGTATAAATGTACATAATCTAGTTAGACTTATTTTGGTAACCTCTTTCCCTGGCTAATACTTATAAAATATTACTGCTTCCTGGTATAGTTTATAAGATTTTAAGTTATTATAAATTCCATGATAATATTTTTGATTTAATTATAAAAAGTAGTTACATAGGTATATTTAGGAAAGAGATGAATCTCTCTATAAATGGATTTACTCTATCACTATGAGTAGTAAAACTAATCAATTGTATTCTTGACTACGATTGATATAACCTTCAATATTATAATACTAGTTTTATTAATGTTCAAATTAAGCCTTGTTACAAATTAACAATTTGGGAATAGTTCATAAGTATTGGATTTTATATTTATTTGTGAATTAAATATTGGCTAATGTATTATTGGTAGATTGAACTAAGTTTTGGGTTATAGATTCTAGCATTAAGGAGCAGTAGAGTATCATGTTTAAAAAAATATTTATTCAGCTCCTCTAGCTGCTTATGATTTCTTGGAATAATTTCATTTATTTAGTTTTGATAGAAGTAATACGTATTACTCTTAGAGAAATTTTGATTATCATTGCAATTATGTCAAGTTTTTATTTCTGATCATGCATCAAGGAATTCAAATCTTGTATAATTTGAACATTTCTTGGGATTAAGTAAAAGAGATAAAAATGTCATTTAATAAAAATAGTTAATTAAGTAATGAAAATATAATTGAATTGAAATTAATAAAAAATATTGCTTTTATTTAAGGAAAATATGCATGTATTTAACTGTAATATACAAATATGTACATAAATATATAAATTATGGTTATAGTAGAAATGATTCTTTTGCATATGAGAATTAGATGATTTGTAATTACGTGCATTGGAAAATTAAATAGAAAAGAAAAGAAATGGAATTAATTCTATATAGGTAATTGAACGATTTATTTGAATAAATTAGATGATCTTTTTAATGTTGATTTATTTCATAATCATTTAGTGGATGATTTATTATATTTTATGCTGATTTCATGGTTGCATTGGTTATTTGTATTCTAGTTTTAAATAATGTGTTTGATTAGTGAAATTAAAGGTGAGTTTGGGTCATTGTTTTAAAGTGGGTTTCTTTTGGAAAAGTGGTTAAGATTGACTTCGAGAGGTTTAGGAGGGAGTAATTTTTCCTGTATTGTTTTATGATTAGTCATTTTGGAAGTATCTTGGTAATGTTTGAGTTAAGTGAAAGAAGTTCAATTCCTTGCACTGTGTATAGCATCTTGTGATTGAGATATGTGTGCAAGAGGGTCAATGCCTTGCACTATGTATGATTCACATGTGTGATTTTTGTTAAGTGTGTAAGATGGTTTTTACCTTGCTTGTTTTGTAGGGTCTACTAGTTGTAATTAGGGGGAGTGGCTCTCAATGGGGGCCGATGTCTAGTGAGACACTACCAGGACAACCCATTCGTGAGTTTTTTAATCTAGTGATAACCATAAAATGAATTAGGGGGAATGGGTACTTTTCACATTAAACAAGATAATGGTTTCCTTACCCATGCCTGTAGTGGTCATTTAGGCTAAGGATGGGTAGAGAAGGCCTGGTTAGCAAGATCAACTTCCTTGTCCTCATGGAAGGAATGTTGGTTTCACATGTATCACCCTATGGCGATGACGTCTAGTGAGAGACTGTTAGGAAAGCCCATGCCAGGACCATGCGATGACACTCCTCCCTATTGCAGTCTAGAATTCCTTCGTTATGTCATCCTCTTCTATTGTGTGTGCCTCTAGAAATAATGTATATGTTGTATGTGATGTTAATGTTGTTGCAGTGTTGTGTTGGAGTCATGTGTAGCCCTTGTTTATGTTAACCTTATGTATTCTTGACTGTTTGTTTGTAGTGGGACCTTATGATATCTCCTAGCACGGGGGGTAGACCTTAGGGTTCCACATGGTTGGGAGGTTGTTTCTTTTTCCTCCATTGGGTTTCCCTTGCTGCTTGTTTGAATATGTGGAGGTTTTACCTTGTGTAGTGGATTCTAGTTCATGTACTAGTCCAAGAAGACAGTATTTCATGCATTTGTATTGGATTGTAAATCATTTGTACATTTACTATAATTTGATGTGTTCTTCCCATTTGTATTTAGGGAAGCATTATTGTAAACAGTGTAATGATGTAATAGATTATAATGTATTATCATGTAATTTAGCTTGTATATATACTTGATAGTTATTTATAAATGATCTTTCATGGTGTTTAACATATGACATGTTATAGAAATGTATACTATTGAATCATTTACTGTGATGGATTAAAATGAACTCTTGATTGTTAGTTAATTCATGGCTAATGAAATGGTTCTAGTTTTTTAATAATGGATATGTTAGTAGCATAGTCATGGAACCTTAGAGGACTTAGGAATTAGATTATATGTTATGTGATGTTATGCATTTAATGTAGATGGGGTTAGAAATCAAATAGAATAGATAAAAGTGACAGCCAACACTTCTAAACTATTAAACCACATCCAAACAAGAGAAAACAAATAATGGAGATAATAAAAAATGCAAAACATAAAAGAAATCACTCCCCATTATGGTTGATTTTTTCTCTTGCTCTCCTTCTTGTTATGCAACTTTGCCCTCAGATTTGTTGAAACACTTGTGCAAAACCTGCCAATGGTAGCAAGAAAGTTGGAGATAATTAGCTGTTAAGCTGAAAATGGAGAAGGAAGGTTGTTTTTATAGACAACCATTCGAATGGACAGTTGAGATTAATCTTCTAGAAAGATTCCAAGATTAATGGATGAGAATGCATGAGAGAGATGTTACAAAATGGATGGTTGAGATTAAGTCTCAGAAAAGATGCCAAGATCAACGGTCTAGAATTGATGCACCAAGAATATGCCATGCATGGAAAAGCTATGAGCGTTACTACGCTTCAGCCGCTAGACACATGCAAGGCATGCAGGGCTGACAGAAATAAGATTATGGCAGGATTATGAGCATCTTTGACTTTGGTGGAGGTGCATAAATAATTTATTTTTAAAATTATTTATTAAAAATGGAGGAAAATGACAAGTGGAATGGAAAATAAATAATTTATCCAAATTATTTATTTAGAGAAAATGAAAAGAGGAGCATTTAATTAAATTTATCAATCTAATTAAATGGAGAGATGGAAATTAGACATGGATAATTAATTTGAATTATTTATCCAAAAGAGAGGAATGAAACACAATTAAATAATTTTGACAATTATTTAATTATAGAAGAATAAAAGGTCAAGTAATGATTATTATTATTATTTGACTATAGATGAAAGATAAATAATTAAATAAAAAATGATTTATTTAATTATTGAAGAAAGGGATACATTAGCGACACAATTAAATAATTTTAATTGATCAAGATAGAATAAAGATGAGAAGGTGAATTAATTAAATAATTAAAAACTATTTAATTAATAGAGGAATGCAGTCACACCTAATTGAATAATTAAAGTTATTCAATTATCGAAGAACAATGACCAAGAAAAATGACGCTCGCGGACTTAGGACATTTTTTAGTGTCTACATTTTGCCCCTCTTTGAGACAATGCAGCTTGTTGCATTGTTTCAAAGAAAAATATTGATCAACTGATACATGCCCCAAAGATATCTTAGTAAGGATTATGATAAAAATGATATGCCCCCTCGAGAGATTGATCGAATAGATTGTAAGAAGATTAATCTCTCGATAGATGTCCAGAAAGTGATTAGATACTTGATATTGCGTAAGTGATAAAGCAGTGATGTACATTTTGATGAAAATGCACAGTTGATGGGTGTAACTGAACAATTGATGGAAATGATCAGTATAGCCAAGTTGATGAGCTGATGAAGCTGATTGAGCTAATTAAGCTGATTGAGAATTATGCTTACGCAAGAAAAGTTGCTGCAATGATGGATTGATTGATTGATTAAGGGAACATGAAATTTTAAGAAGTAGGTTGATTGATTTGAGATTTGATTCAAGAGACATATATTAGTGAGTTAAGTAATTGATTAATTTCCCTGCGATGAGAAAGATGAAGGAAATGAAATGCAAGATGGAAGAGAATGAAGGTGATGAAGCTTCTTGTACCATTTAAGTGCTTTTATCATCATCGGGCTTATTATGTCGCAAATTAGTATAAGCGTCTAGATAACATGAACATCTAGACAACTTGAATATTGTTTGCATTTTTATTTAGTAATCAAGTATAAGCATCTAGTTATAAGAACCTTAGATGACCTGAATACTTATTGCATAGAAGACACTATCAAACAAGGAATTCTCTCATCCACATTAGACTCATAGGTCCTTGATGGTTTTAGACAACCATGTCCTAAGACAAGTCATCATGTGAATAAGAAACAATCCATAAACAACAAACAAGTGAACATGCCCCATCCTTGCCTCTCTAGTCAAAGACATCCTAAAGAAGCTAAAAGACATGTCACCAAAGATAAAATCATAAAAACAATCAAAGATAAACAAACAAACATGGATCATGCTTCGATGTGGAACTGATTCTTGTTACAGTTTATGCATTCGGTTGGATTTGTAAGATGGGTTGATATTTATTTTATAATGTTTGCTTGATTGTCAACATTTGCATGTTTTGATTTTGTTGAAGTTCAAAGCTATGTGGTGATCTGAAAGTGTCACTGTTTTTTGGAATTTTTGATTTTTTTGGGATTTTTTCCATACATTTTATGATTTTTTTTGAATTTTTTCAAGACATTTTATGATTTTTTTTGAATTTTTTCATGACATTTTATGATTTTTAAATTATTCAGGACATTTATGATTTTTTGAATTTTAAAAGGACATTTTATGATTTTTAAAAAATTTCGGACATTTTATGATTTTTTTGGATTATTTCAAGACATTTTATGATTTTTTTGAATTTTTTGAAGTTTTAAAGATGGAGTCAAATAAAATGTGATATGACTGATTGAAGGAACTAGATGCCCCACACTAGAGGTAGTGCAACCATGGATAAATGATAGATCAAAATGAAAGATTCACTGCAAAACATGTCACACAAGCAACATATCCTTTGTCAAAAGATGATAATGGTTCGTTGATTGGATGCTAGGAATGATCGATTCCATAAGGCATGATGATGATAAGTACTTAGGATCATTGATTCCTCTAAGTACGATAAGATTGATGATTGTTTAAGATTGATTGACAAAAAATATGAGGATTGGATAATGTTTTACAGCTAGGCTTAAATATGATTCACATGATAAGATTCAAAAAGGAACATGATCAACATTGGATATGATAAATGATAAGGATATGAACTATGATGGAATGATAACACATAAAGATATGAAAGGGAATTCAAAGCATGTGTTTGTAAGTTTTCCCCTAATCTCATCAAGAACAAAGGAAGGAAATGGGACATGGATTTTGATAAGCTAGGAGATATGGAATGGAAGAATGCAAAGATAAGGATAATGAATAGGATGATCAAGATCAATAAGATATGGACATAATGCCTAAGTATTTTGCTCCTATTCCTCATCAAGACCAAGGAAGGGAAGAAAGGATGTATTAACATAGGATGGTGGAATATGGATACAGTGAAGGATATGGCATGGAAGATATGGATAAAAGTGTATAGGATAAGATATACGATGTTCAAGAAGATTCTTAACTTGGTCAAGATCAAAGGTGGAAAGGTAAAGGATGAACATAAAGAGGATAATGGATATGAATGATAGGATGGAGGAAACTTGCCCCCAAGTGTAGAGTACAAGAGGAATATGGAAGATAGGATATGGATAGGGATAAATGAAAATGGAAGGTAATATATGCATGATAGGGAGATGGAGGAAGGACTCAAGCATCAAGTTTCATGACTATATCCCTCAAATGTGTGCCCTAATAAACCATGGCAATGAGGATTAGGCTCATAAATGTTGGTAAATTAATGGTGCAATGGAAGAAGCTGAGGACTTATGCAAAGGTTTGGATTAAAGGAGGATAATGGGGGATGAATGGTGGATAATGGATAGGAGGTTGGAAGGCTTGTTGATGGATAGATGGAAAGGATGGAAAGATCAACATTGGCACACACCTTGAAGGGTGGTGGAGTGATGGAGGAAAAATGAATTTGGAAGGTGATAGGTTATTAGATGGATGATAGGAGGAAGCTTTTGGATTAGCAAATTTGGATGCCAATTTATATTTTATTGCTTCTACGAGACTTTTAGGAATCCACATAGCTTTTGACTTTGATTTTTGATTCATGGGCCTTTGTGGCCTTTGAGATTCTTCTTTTTGCTTTATGGGCCTTTGTGGCCTTTGAAATTTTTCTTCTTGATTTATGGGCCTTTGTGGCCTTTGAATTTTTTGCTTTTGACTTGATGGGCCTTTGTGGCCTTTTGGATTTTTCTTTTGACTTGATGGGCCTTTGTGGCCTTTTGGATTTTTATTTTGACTTGGGATCAATTTTTTTCTTTTATTTTTGCATGGCTCTTCAAGGAGACATGTTGATCCTTTGATACATGTGGATTTTGATATGGAAGCTTTTGACATTTGGCACCCAAATTTCTTCCAAGAGCATTGGGATGGGTGGATGGAGATGAATGATATGGAGATCTTATGGATGGGTTAATGTAGGTAGAATTTTGAGAGGGCATCAAGGATGTGTGCCTTTGTTGTTCTTGATGAATAAGAGATGGAGGGATGTAGGGCCCCAATATGGATGGAAGGGTTGATGAAGTAGGGTTTGGATGATAAGGACCAAGGATAGATGAAAGGTTTGATGAACTAGGATAAGGACCTAGGATAGATGGAAGGTTTGATGGACTAGGATAAGTAGGTTTATTTTGATGGAATCTAGGCTTACAATGGATACCAATGTCTTGAGCATGAGGTGTATAACCAAGGCCATGATAATATGGATTTTCTTGGATATAAAGGGTTTCTAGGATACCTTGTTCATGAAGGCCTAATCCTTTGCCTTTGTAGTTCATACTTTGACACATTCGTTTTCCAATGGGATATATATTGTTTATGAAACAAGACACAAGTCCATCATGAGGTGGTTGTGATATGGAAGGAATAACAAGATCTTCGAGTAAACCACCTTGGATAAAAGTGAGAGAACCCATTTGATAGGTAAGAGGTTCATGGATAGCTTGAATAGGGGTGATAGACTCTTGTAGAGGATTGTGGTCATAAGGGTAATTAGGATGTGTGATAGGATCTTGACATGGGGATAAGAGGGTACTTTGATCTTGACTTGGAAAAGGATCAAGAGGTGTAGGAGATGGATTAGCTTGCTCTTTATTAGGTATGGAATCATCATGAAGTGGTATCAAAGGCATATCTTGATCATGAGAAGGATGGACATCATCATGGAATGAAAGGGTATCTTTGAATGGAGGTATATCTTGATCTTGATGAGGAAGGGAATCCTAATGTTTTGTGGAAAGCATATCTTGATCATTGGATATGATGGAATCATGAGATGGTATGGATTCATTAGATGAGGTGGAAGAAGGACTTGGAAGGATACTTTTTTCTTGAGATGGAAGGGAATCATCTTGGATGAAACAAAAAGAGATAAGGGGATCATCATGTGTTCTTGAGAGATGGGATCTTGGTCAAAGATTGGAGAACATTGGAAATTTTTGGTATCATTGGATGGAATGGAAAGAATACTTTGATCTTGATTTGTAGGGGAGTCTATGTTAGCATGCTTTGGACTAATAGATTGACATGACTCATTAGATGGAGATGGTATGATGAGATAGGATGGTTGGATGAAATCATTAACTTGGGTGAAAGACTCATGAGGTTTATTTTGACTTATGGGGGATGAAGATAGATGCATGACATGGTAGGATTGCTCAAGATTATTTGTGTTTAAGGACATAGATTTAGGTTTCTCATTTAGCCTTTGCAGAAAATGGATATTGAACTTGGATGATGTAGTTTTGGGTAAGGATAAAGGCTTATGAGATGATTGCATCACTTCATTTAAATGTTGGGATTCAAGTTGTTTTTCAAGCTCTTTCAAACGATGGTCAAGATATTCAATCCTTTGGTTTCGTTCATAGGACATGGATGAATATGGAGGATAGCAGTTAGACATGTTTGGTTGATGGTTTTGGAAATGTTCTGAGGTGTTGCAAGTTACTAGGTGTGATATTTTTTTGAAGTCGATTGTTTGTGTTCAGATTTGTGAATGTTGTGTATATTGTTTGAAAATCCAGAAAACACTTGGCAAGCATGATGTTTTGGTGTATGCAAACGCACATGAGACAAGCACAATCCTAATAGGCCAAGGGTTTGTATACTTGATATAGCCCACCGATATACCCCGGATTGGTGCTAAACACCTTTCCTTCTCGAGAGCGGATAGCTTAGAAGTTTGATGGCATTGGCTCCCCTCCATGGCTCATTAACGTCATTCGAGCACACCAACTTCAGATTCTTGGGTCATCACTTCCCAAGAACTGTTATCTCTACTCAAGGGAGTTAGTAGTGAGTATCTTTGGGCATGATATTGTACCCTGCACTATACCAAGCAACGGCTGAAAATGGTTGGCTTCTAAAACAATAGGTGTTTAGTTAGGGCATCCGTTCGAGTGGCCACACATGGGGCAAGAGATTAATCACCAATTAGGTGGCACTCCAGCCTGAAGAGGTTACGCTCAACAGGGTTTATGGGAGTACTACTCTGTTTGTGTGACACATCCGCACCCGTGGCACTTGAACTTTCCTCAAGCACCCATTTTATATCCCGGCTGGAAGTGGCTTGGCTTTAGCCTATTACCGGTCGAGTCGTCCCTTAAGGTGAGTACTTTTTCCCTTAAGGCAGGCTCATTTCTAGAGTTGGTAACCATTTTTCTTACACCCAATATCACCCGAAAGTGCGAGGGGAGAGGATACTCTGATATACCAAATCGTAAGGGTGTACAATAGATAAAATGGGTTTGGTTTTCTGATCACCAAGTTTTCACAAGGTGAGAGCATAATCACCTACCATTTGTTCAAACACAATCAGACACTTGCAAACAAAATTCGTTTTAGAGCACCAAAAGAAATGTTCCTAAATTAAAAAAAAAAACAAACAAGTGGTTTGAGAGATAAATCTTTGACAAACGTAGCTGCAAAACCACATGTCAGTACTTTGAATAAATGTCTTTAATCCACGAAAAACTCCAATGCCACATGCTGCCAAAAAATATTAGTAATAAAAATAAAAATAAAAATAAAATGTAATGACAGCAACAAATTAAAACAGCGATAACTTGCTCAAAACTTAATGAAAATTGAAAGCGTAGATATCTATGGAAAGCTAAAAATCAAACCTTCAAAACCTAGAAAGCATTTTTCATGATTCTGCACAAAAGAAATATTATAGACAAAAGAAAAACGCGGGTTTTAAAAGCTAAATTGAAAAAATAGTGATCACTAAAATGACCATAACTTTCTCAAATCTTAACGAAATTTAAAACCGTTTGATATTATGGAAAGCTAAAAATGAGACCTACAAAACCCAGAAAATGTTTTAAAATATTTGATGCGTTCATTTTTTTGTGCTCCAATGAAGATGACGGGATTTCATATGCATTCTTGGTTGTAATCTGCAAAAAAAAAAAAAAAAGCAAGAACACACAAACTTCTCTATTTCACGTCGGGTTCACCATTTTGTAGATGGGGTTAGAAATCAAATAGAATAGATAAAAGTGACAGCCAACACTTCTAAACTATTAAACCACATCCAAACAAGAGAAAACAAATAATGGAGATAATAAAAAATGCAAAACATAAAAGAAATCACTCCCCATTATGGTTGATTTTTTCTCTTGCTCTCCTTCTTCTTGTTATGCAACTTTTCCCTTAGATTTGTTGAAACACTTGTGCAAAACCTGCAAATGGTAGCAAGAAAGTTGGAGATAATTAACTGTTAAGCTGAAAATGGAGAAGGAAGGTTGTTTTTATAGACAACCATTCGAATGGACGGTTGAGATTAATCTTCTAGAAAGATTCCAAGATCAATGGATGAGAATGCATGAGAGAGATGTTACAAAATGGGTGGTTGAGATTAAGTCTCAGAAAAGATGTCAAGATCAACGGTCTAGAATTGATGCACCAAGAATATGCCATGCATGGAAAAACTATGACGTTGACGGCTATAACGCCTGACAGCTATGACAGACATGCAAGGCATGCAGGCTATGACAGAAATGAATACATTATGATAGAGGATTATGACAAAGCATCTTTGACTAGGTGGAGGTGCATAAATAATTTATTTTAAATTATTTATTCAAAATGGAGGAAAATGACAAGTGGAATGGAAAATAAATAATTTATCCAAATTATTTATTTAGAGAAAATGAAAAGAGGAGCATTTAATTAAATTTATCAATCTAATTAAATGGAGAGATGGAAATTAGACATGGATAATTAATTTGAATTATTTATCCAAAAGAAAGGAATGAAACACAATTAAATAATTTTGACAATTATTTAATTATAGAAGAATAAAAGGTCAAGTAATGATTATTATTATTATTTGACTATAGATGAAAGATAAATAATTAAATAAAAAATGATTTATTTAATTATTGAAGAAAGGGATACATTAGCAACGCAATTAAATAATTTTAATTGATCAAGATAGAATAAAGATGAGAAGGTGAATTAATTAAATAATTAAAAACTATTTAATTAATAGAGGAATGCAGTCACACCTAATTGAATAATTAAAGTTATTCAATTATCAAAGAACAATTACCAAGAAAAATGACGCTCGCGGACTTAGGACATTTTTTAGTGTCTACATTTAACTGTTATTTCATTTAAAAAAAAAATTCCATTATTGTGGCTTAGATGTTTCATCCTCTGGGGTTCCTAGGTGGGGTGTTACACCTGGTATCAAATCCCATGTTCTAATACTAGGCGCTCTAGTTTCATATGAGCCCATTATGTTGTCCTGGTTGCTTAGGCTCTTAAGACTATGTTTTCTGCCTTCTGTCATCCTCGCTTAGTGACCTAAGATTTGTCCTTTGGTGGTGTTTGTCCAATGGTGTAGAAGACTGATGGAAAGGATAGGACCCTCGGTGTAGTGCACAATGTACCGATGTTCTTTCTATCGTGGATGCATTATGGACCCTTGTGTAGCCTTGTGATGTGATTTTTGGTGATGTGAATTGTGTGTGTATGTGAAGAATGGACGCTAGATTATGAATATACTACGTATGAAATGATAAATTGTGTTTCCATGCTTCTAGAAAGGTGTAAAATCATGATCTTGTATTGAATATGTTATGAGATCTAGTGTTGTGTACTGAAAAAGTGGAATGTATTACATGTAAATGATGGATATTTAATGAGAAATGTGTGCTTTGTGTGCAAAATTATGTTGCGTTTTATGGAAGTGTATCATTTTGATGTAGCGAATTAGCTTGATGATTGGTACTAATATGTTATGTTTCCACCCTAGTTTGTGACTTCCAGGAGTAAGTCAAGCAAGGAAAACTTTAAGAAACCCCCCCTCGACGAAGGTGTGAAATCCTGGCGAATATTTTATACTTCCCGATAAAAATATTAATTTTAGTGGTGAATTTTTTCATTTTTCGTGAAAAAAAATAATGTCCATTGGCGAATCTTTTCTAATCGCTAGAAGTCTGTGGAAAATCTTGGTGAAATGCAATTTTTTTAAAACCACTAAAATTTTTCCATTGGCAATTAAAATCTATTTTCAAACAAATAAAATATTTCAATTGGTGAATTAAACCTATTTTCAAACCAGAAAAAATAATTTTGTTGGCGATTAAAACTTTTTTTCAAATTAAAAAATAAAATTCATTGGCAAATTAAACCTATTTTCAAATGATTAAGAAAAAAACATTGGTGAATTAAACATAATATCAAACTAATAAAAAAAATGTATGAAAATAAAGATTATTTGCCTCATTGTTTTCATCAACCATCCAAAAATCACCTACAACTATAACAATTTTTTCAAAAAAGCATCTTAACATGCTTCATAACAGAAAAAGTAACCCTGCCAAACTAAAACTAGTTCCACAATTATCTGTATCTACCTTACATATTTCAACAAGCCAAAAATGTAGTACTAGTCTTGCGTTAATTTTGCAAAAACCCTACAAAAAACTACAAATTCTACAAAAACTACGTTAATTCATCTTCTGCTTCCTTGCATTTTGTTGTTTTTCTTTCATACACTTTTCCTTTGCTTTCACATGTGCTTCCACCTTCATTAGCTCTATAAAGAGTTTCAATGCTTCCCAGCCTAACCTTGCTTCTTCCCTACATTGATTTTTAATCTCATCCTCCGACCAACACACGAAAGGGATGCATCCTTTTGCCCCTTCTAGTTCCACATTTTCAAATCCTTTCCGGATGTCAAAACCTTCACCTGGAACTTCCCATTCAAGTATTGACTCTAATCCTTCCAATAAATTTCTATGCACAATCATCTCCATCGCTTCTCTCACTGTGCTTGTCAATTCCCCCAAGTCCAAACCCCATGCTATAATCAAGGAGTATACATCCATGTTAGTCCTGTAACTATGCCTTAGATTTCCAAAGGATTTCCCAAAAATCAATCTGCACACTTTGTACCAACCTCCCATCAGTGAATAAAAACATACCCATTAATCTTTTGTTAGAAGCTTCACCATAAAACAGGTTTAATTGCCTCCTCGAATGTAGAGTGAAGTTGGCCTCCATTTGAAAACTGCTGCAACTACACTGCCACCACTACCACTCTTTCAGAATTTTTGTGTGCCTTCTTCTCCATGCCAAACTCTATTATTAACTTCACTAATCGAGGGATGAGAGGTAATAATTTTCCAAACTTTGCACATACCGATCCTAATTACCCATCGATCCTCTAGTCATGTCCACTTGCTAAAATTTGCTTGTGATCTTCACTTCATAAATGCACCGTCCTCACCACCTTTCCTATATTAATTCACCCAGTCAGGGTTTTGGTGCTTTAACTAACCTTAGTTGCCACCTTTCCTATCTTAATTCACCAAAGTTAGGGTTTTGGTGCTTTTCCTAACCTTAGTTGCAAGTCTTTCTTGGTCGTCTTTGTAGTTTGTAGTCGGTGGGTCAGAGGTTTCAAAGACTTTGAAACTTCAGACTTTGGTTCTAAGGTTCCAAATTTCAGCGAGCATGATGTGACATTATGGACCATGACCATTCGATGAATTTTTGATGGATAGTTGTAGTTGCATTCCGGAAGTATATCTCTCAAGCACTAGATTTGCGAATTGAAACCTTCAGAATTACACTAGAACTGTTAAATATTTTACTGTTTAAATATTTGTGCTCTTGTTTATTGTTTAATATTGCCTAAGTCAAACCAAAATATTTTATGATAAACCCTTAAATCTTAACTTTTTAATTCTAAGGGTTGAGTCTCGTCAAGTTCAACCTAGCGATGTCCCCATTTGAAATTATGCATGTGCATAAAGTTTATTTTAAAAGAGGGATTGTTCGATGAATTTTTGACAGACAGCTATAGATGTATTCTGGAAGTAAATCTTTGAAGCACTAGACTTTCGAACTAAAACCTCCGAAATAATACTAGAACCATTAGATTTTTAGAAATCAATGGTTAAGATTTTATTAATTATTGATTTTAGAAATCAACATATAATTCTGATCATAAGTGAGCAAAATTTATTGTGACTTATTAGGACATTGATAATGATTAAGGGAAAATGAGACATTTAATTCTCTCTTTTCAATGCATCGAAGTACTCTACCTTTCATTTATTCTATTGAAATTCTCAATTTAGTTGTGGTACTGGGTGGTGGCATGGATTAATACATATGAATAGCCAGAGTGATTGATTGGATAGCTTTATATTGAAAATTGCACGATGTATTATAGAATTGTAGATGATGATGTCAATAATCCAGTGATTTTGACAATCGACAACTTGTGTGGCACTGCCAATTTTGATAATTAATAGCTTGTTAGCTTGAGGTATAGTTTGTAACTTTGCAAGTAGCTAGCTTGAGGTAATGATTAAGTTGGATTTTGGTTTGCATGAATCACAATTATTACTAGTCAATAGTAACTATACACAACCACACACGTGACATGTGTGAGGTGTATAAGGGACTAGGCTAGTATTGGCACTTTTGGCCCATAAATAAGGATAGTGAGCACAACTAAAATTATTCATTTAATTGTCATAAGGGTTTTCATTTTGTAGGGTTAATAACTTAATAAGGATTCAAGAAGAAGATGATGTGGTATTATTGGGGATGCTCTAAATTCTCCTGCCTCCAGTTATGTAGTTATGGAGACCAATTTCCTTCAAGTTCAGAATGGGTGGAATTGGAAAGAAGTTGATTTGGTTTACCTGACTTCTCATATAGGTTTTGAACCAGGATGAGGAGCTCTGATGGAGATAAGTGCTATCCTAGTGCATGGAAGCTTCAAGTAGAAGATGGGAGTAGTTTTACTACCCCTCATCATTTGCATGGTTTCCCAGGAAATTCCCATGCATTTAATTTCAGTGCTCATCTTCTACATGGGAGTAGTTTTACTAGCTCTCATCATCTACATGGTTGGCCAGGAGAGTCCCTTGAATTTATTTTGAGACACCATGGCCTACTAGGCAAGCCCCATGCATTTATTTTAAGTGCTCATCTTCTGCATGGGAGAAATTTTACAACCCCTCATCTTTTGCATCAGTCTAGTTTTGATAGGGGCTAAGTAAATTTTGTATGTTCACGGCTCCCATTTCCCCAATTTTATTCGGCCCTCTTTCCCCATGCATTTATTTTCAGAGACCAAGGCTGACCCGGCAAGTCCCATGAGTTTATTTTGAGAGCTCATGGTTGACCTGACAAGTTCCATTTATTTTCAGAGATACATGTATCACATTTAAGTTTTCAACTTTTCACCAGTGGTCTAGCAGAAGCTTGGAACTTGCGCTTACATTTGTATTTGTACTATGTAATAATGTGACATTGTAATTCAATTGTAATAAAATAAATGGTTGTGCTATTAATGTGACATTGTAATTCATTTTATTAAGTCCTTTGAGTTTGCAAGTTAAATGCTATTAATGGTTGTGCAATGTGCTATTAATGTGACATTGCAATTAATTTTATTAAGACCTTTGCAACATTAAGTTTCTAGCCCCTTGGCCTTGATGTCAATCCTAGCACATTAAAGTTTAAAGAAAATATAAAACACATGTTTTATGTTTATTATTTATACCATAAATTACTCAACCGTTCGATGAAAATTTGATGTATGGTTGTAGTTGCATTCCAGAATGAAATGCACAGAGCTCTATGCTTGCAAACTTAAACCTCCAGAATCACCCTATAACCATTAGATTAACAAAGATCAACAGTTTAGAATTTGCTGTCAATGCAGGAGTAAATCATTAATGGCTTGTTTTAAATGTTTTCAGCCATGTACATTGTACTACCTAATTATGTACTATGTAGTCCGTAAGTAACAATTAGGCATTTCAGTGTCATTCAATTTGCTCATTGCAGTGCACCACCCTATTTTGGGTTCCACAGTTCATGCAAAATTTCTTAAAACCCTAGGTTTCACTGATGAATACCATGATATTTATGATCCTAAAACCTATGGTAGGTGTACCTTAGAACTTAGATTTTCATCTAAGAATAATGCTGCAAAGAAAATGCATTTGCAAGTTAATAGTATCAGTGCACTGTGGGTAACTAGATTAGGGTGCATGATATTACATGAGGTTTTCCCTTACCCAAATTTATCATGGTCTGTGCCCTAAATTATGATGATAAAAAAAGAGCAATTGTTAATAAAGATAGCAAAGAAGAATTGTTATCCATTAATGCAGAAGAACTTGGAAAAGTGTTGGGCTTGTGGTTTACAACCGAACAATTTGGAAATGTCCACATTGACCTAGAAAATCTTGCTAGTGATTATGAAGTAGTGGATGAAATGGAGAAAAATTCTTTCTTAAATAGAATAGTTCAGGATAGAAACAAATTGAAATGTGATCATAAGCCTCCTTATGATTTGGATATTTTTAAACCATGGATTCAGGATACTATTTCCATGCTAGCAATTTTCCTCAGAAACGATAGCAATTTGGAAGTGGGTGCATGCCTCCTTGAAATGGTGTATAATATCCATTATGGTGTTCCACATG
>VDFB02040980.1:0-57418 GCA_007258455.2 Sequoia sempervirens
ATTTTGGGAAGGTAAAAGTTGAAGGAAAGCATACAAATAATGCAATTAATCTGAACTATTTCTATGGTGATACACTGAGTTAAAGAGAAATCATGAAAACAGACACGGGAAGAACATATGCTGGAAAGCAAAGACAATGTTTTTCACTTACTTGACATAACCCCTTCTAACTCATATAGTATTCTCAACAGGCTTGCTCTACATGCATATCTCAGGAAGGAAAAACGATTCTCACAACCTTAGGTATGAATATAGATTTTAGAAAAACACAATTAAGAACTTGTATAGTTTAAAATACAAAAATGAAATGCAAACGAACAATAGCTTCTATGCTTGAAATACACGTATTCATTCTGAATTCCTAGTCCGATTTAGAACATACATTAATTGAGAAAAAGATTGATGAAAAAATCACTAACTCCTTTTGAATGCATAATTCGAACTCCTTTTTAAAAAAGGCAAAAAATGCCTTATATACAGACTGTACGTCAGCCCCTTAGGGCTTAAAAAAAATATCCTGACTCGGGATAGGATTTTCCCTTAGATCTTTTGTCGAGTTAATGCTAAAGATCCTGTGTGTCCTTGTTGTTGGTGTCGGTGTGAAGAACCGCTCCTAGAAGCCCCTTCAGATATTCTTCAGCTACTACATTTATTCAATCCATCGTGTCCAGTTGAGCTACTTCAGCTGCACCATGAATGCTCTGATCCCACAACAGAGACACGTTGCCCTTATCCTATCGATGCTCTTTGGACTGCCATGATTAACCCTTAGATCTCTCCAACCGGCTGAGTGAACTCCACGCAGATTGTTTGGGCGGTCAAAAAAAACTCCTGTTGAACCGCATATCGGTGAGACACTAATCGTGTCTCCCCGATGCGGTTAAATCTTCTTGCAAGTGTCGGAAAGACATGGAGCCATTGCTGAGAGCTCTCAGCGAGCCCTAATGATCATACCGATTCCTCTTCTGTCATATCAGCATCTGCTTTCGTCGCAAGACACACTCCATTCGCCGAGACCCCATATCAAAGTCTCCCTGCTCCGCTGAAAGCTTGCTTTGAGTTCAGAGAAAGCTTGCTTGGTCGGCGAGACATCCTGCCAACCCCATCTTCATTCTATCCAAGCTCCTCTTTTCCTTCGTTGAGACTCCCACCGGTCGGGAAGAGGTCTTCCCGAACTCCTTTTGTTATGCCGAAGACACCCTCATTGAAATACTATCGATGTAACCCTTGCTGGTAGCCGAGACACTACTGCAAAAGCCTCAAGTCCTAGTGAAGCCCTTCTTTTATCTTTGGTGGTTCCCTTATCTTTCAGCAAGACATATGCCAAAGTCAAAATCCTTGCCGTCACGTGTGCCTGTCGCCAAGACCCGTTATCATCGCCAAGACCTCTTGTAGACCCCATTTCCATCGGCGAACTCTTTCTTTGTTTTGAAGATTTCATTGTTCAGCAAAACTCTTACCGACAACACCTTGTATGTCGCCAAGACTTCTTGCTGTCGGCATGACCTCTGGGCGACATCATCAGTTGGCGAGCCCTTCATGCTTTGGTGGGGTCTCTTTGCAATCGGCAAGACCGTCTCTGTTAGTCGAGACTCTATGCTGAGCCCCATTCGTTTGCCTTCGCTGAGACTCACGTCGAACTCCTACATCTTTCTGAGTTCTTTTGACCCTTCGGCGAGACACTGAATGTTGGCGAGACATTCCGGCGAAGTCCTCATAGTTACACCAAGGTTTCTTGTTTCGACAGGACTCCTGCCGAGATCTTCTTTATCGAGGTCCGTCCTTCCCTTCGATGAGACTTTTGCCTTCACTAAGACCTCTGGGCGACTTCATTTACCTTTTTCGAAATGTCCATCTATCGTCCAGAACCATACCGAAGACATCGCGTCATCAACAAGACAAAGACTGGTCACTAAGACTTCTTGTCGAGCCTGAAATGTTATGTCGAAGCCTCTATGTTCCGTGAGACTCACGTCGATGCCACCTTATTTGATCTCCTCAACGTGACACCTATCCTTCGGCAAGACATACTACCGAAGGCGATATCCTTTGCCGACGCTGCCCTTAGTTACGTCGAGGGGTTCCTTTTGTGCTCTGTTGGCGAGACTCTTAGTACTCGCCAAGACATCTCCCCGATGATAAAAGCTCCCGCCGATATGCGTATCCCTCGGCTATCGTTCGGTGAGACCTTTCGACCTTGCCAAGACCTTACTCCGAGGGGGACCCTCATGCCAATGCTGGAGATTCTTAGTCTCCGGAACAATGACCTTGTCTTGCCGATAGAGACCTAAATACGAAATACACTCGCCATGACACTCTCAGGGTCCTGGCGACTTTGTCCTTTGTAGGTTTTCATGTTGAACCTGATTTTGGCAGACTTCTTCACCAAGTTCCCTATGACTTGAAATTAGATTAATGGCTTTGGCCCTAGGGCGAATGCTCCACTGGCCTCTGAAGATCTAACATTTGATCATCTTGCCTTATTTAACTGTAGGTGAAAAAGAGGCAACAATTCTGGCGACCTTTGTGGGATGTTTTCCTGCTAAACATGAGAACCAGTGACTATACTTATCCATTGGGTATGGAGTCATTAGAAAACTCAGAGAATAATTAAAACATCAATTTTGCATATGGCCCCGACATCATGAGATTTATAGGACACAACAGGTGGCCAAAACGGCAAGACAGGGGAAACAAAAGGAGAAAATATATACTGTGCTGAAACAACACCCGAGGAATGCAGCAAAATAGAGAACAAACGAGCCATAGTGCAAAGCACTTATTGAAAACATAAAAACCTAACTAGATATGTACAAGAAAGGTACTTATCAAGCTCAAAAGCAGGGTTTAAGGTGTATCCCATTGACTGGGATAGGAAGCGAATCTCCTTCTATTGTAGCCAGTTGATAAGCATTGTGCTCTTTACAGCCTATGATAACAAACAGACTAGTCCACATGTTGTCAAACTTTGTGTGATGGCCTGGTCTACTTTTAAGAACATCCCACCTAAGCACAAGGTCTCCCTCTTTAAAAGGTTTTTCTATAGCCCTTTTGTCAAATGTCTTCTTTGTCTGGAGCTGATGATCCTCCAAAGTTTTCATTGCTTTGTCCCTTGATTCTTTGAGCTCCATGAGCTCTGCATACCTTACAGACATTGGGTCTTGTCCCTCAGGCATCTCCAGCTGGTGAACAATGTCTAGAGTTGGTAGCTCCACAGATAGGGGCAATCTTGTCTCCTTGCCATAGACCAACATGTATGGTGAATTGCCAATAGGCCTCTTAGGGGTTACTCTGTCTGCCCAAAGTGCATTCTTTAAACTACTAGGCCAGGTCCTTTGGTTGTCTTCTATGGTTCTTTTGATAATCTTGATGAGGTTCTTGTTCGTACTTTCAGCTAAACCATTACCTTGAGGGTAATAATTTGAAGATGTGCTCAAATGAATGCCATGCTTGACAACCCAATCGGTCAGTTTTAATCCCACAAATGCAAGGACATTATCAGAGATGATGGAGTCAGGCACTCCAAACTTGGTGACTATGTCTTCATAGAAGCTCAAGACTGAAGACTCTTTTGCTTCTTTCAATGCAACCGCTTCTGTCCACCTTGTAAAATAATCAGTGGCTGTGAGCACCCACTTGTGACCAGTAGTGGAAGGTGGATTTATTGGTCCAATGAAATCAATGCCCCATCTCATAAAGGGCTGCTCCACTTGAATTAGGTGCAAGGGCATAGTTGGCAACCTTTCCTTTCCTAAAAACAGAGCACATTTGATGCACTTTCTTGACCAGGCATATGCATTCTTGAACAAGCTGGGCCAATAGTAACTAGCTCTCATGACCTTCTAGGTAGTAGTTCTGGGAGCAAAGTGACCTCCTGCAGCTCTGTCATGAAACTCATGAAGCACTCTTTCAATTTGGTCACTGTAAATGCATCTTAACAGGACACCATTCAGATCTTTCTTTAAAAGAACATCTCCCATCAGTACATATGGTATGGACTGCAGTCTAAAGTATCTTCTTTTGGCTCTGTTCAGACCTAATGGGCATTGACTAGTTTGTAGAAATTGGGTCATATCTTAGACCAAATTAGTTATCCCTATGGGCACATCATCCTGAGTATTCCAAGGCTCATTTGAATTGGCAAGCACAGCATCCTTTTCCAATTCACTTTCACTACTCGACCCTGAAGCAAGCTGCTCACAAAGGCCTCTACCTCTCACTAGTTTGGTGATCTTGATGTCTATGTCATACTCCATGACCTTGGTAACCCATCCTGCTCTTTTTTCATTTAGATCCTTATTCAATAAGAATTCTTTCACACTTGAGTGTGCCACCATAATATGAATTTTATTATGAGAAACCAAAGGCTTGAACTTCTTAAGGCTTCTGATCACAGCAAGAACGTGTCTCTCTACAAGGAGTATTTCTGTTCATAGTCGACCAAACCTTGGCTGAAGAAAGCTATTGGTTGTTCTAAATTCTCTTCATATATTTGAACCAATATTGTAAAGATATTATTTGTGCTACCATAAGCATATAGATAAAAATCTTTGGAAAAATTAGAATTTACCAGCGCGGGAGCTGCTGCTAAGGCCTCCTTGACCTTTTCAAAACTATTCTTGGCATCCTTTGTCCAACTGAAGATTGCATTCTTCTTTAACATAGATGTTAAAAGTATCAATGATGTTATGTTTTCAATAAGTGTCCAGTGGTGTGTCAAACAAGCCTCATGATGCTGGTGGTGTTATGGGAAGCCATGTTGGCCAGTCAGCCTTGGTCCTTCCAGTTGTAGCGGTCTTGGCCAGTCTTCCTCTTTTAACCGGCACATTCCATATCACGAGAAAAACCGTCTAGTAGGAAAACCTTTCCAAACTGGCAACCTCTTGCAGATTGGATTTCCATGGAGGGTGGCGGTGGTGAGGGTGCTTTTTAGAGAGGATCGGTTAAGATCCCTGAAGTCTACACAGAGCCTTATCTCACCACTTTTCTTTCTAATCGGTACAAGATTGGAAACCCACAAGGTGTGCTTGATAGGGAAAACAATACCCCCCTCAACTAATTTAGTCAACTCTTTAATCATTAGAGGCTCAAGTTTAGGATTCAAAGGCCTTTGTTTCTGCCTTATTGGCTTGGCATTAGGTTCTAATTCAATTGTATGCTGAGCAATATGGGGATCAAATCCTTTCAAATCTGAATACTCCCAAGCAAAGACATCATGAAATTCTTGGCACAAAGCAACAAAAGCTTGTCTATCTTTAGGTGAACAGATTTTTCCTATCTTAAGGAGCTTACCCTTGAAGATCTCCAACTCTTCATAGTGTTCTTGTTTGATTTGCAAGCCAGCTTTACCCTTTTTGAGCTTATCATCAGTACTGAAAATTGACTCTAAGGTAACTAGGCCTTTGGGCAATTTGTTTGTTTTCAGCTGTATGACCTGATCACCATACTGCTGCTTGAGTCTCGCTTGATTCACCATGGAGAACTGATCTTCTTCAAGCAAGAAGGAAAGGATATGCTCATCACTGTCAAAGACTTGCCAGTGGATGTTGTTGTCAGGGATTGAGGTTCTGACTACAACCTTCACATACTGCTGCACCTTCTCATTTCTGATGTCATTTGGAATATCAAACTGTGCTCCAATGGCTGCAAGTCTATCAGCATGCTTGTTCTGATTTCTTGGGACAGACACTAAATTAAAGGCATCAAATTCCTCAAGCATGTTTCGTACTCTGTTTCTATAGGACTTTAACGTGTCATTTTTAACAAAATTTAGGCCCCTCACTTGATTAACAACTAATTCGCTGTCTCCATGTGCTTTCAAGTGGGTTATTCCTCTTTTCCTTGCCCATTCTAGACCTTGAACCAGGCCTTCATACTCAGCAGTGTTGTTAGAGCATGCAAAAGCAAAGCGAAAAGCAGCATAGTACTTATCACCTTGCGGAGATACCAGCATTGCCCCTCCTCCTGCTCCATTTTTACTTCTAGAACCATCAAAGAACATCTCCCAAAGTCCATTAAGGGGCTGCAATAACTGATCTGCATCCTTCTCCAATTTTGGAACCTTTGTATTAGGCTCAAGAATGACGTAGTTACCCATACCAGCATCTTGAATGAGGTCTCCAGGACTGTCCAATACGTTTTCAACCACCCATTCATGCAGCAGCATATGAGGAACAGCTTCTGATTGGAGTTCTTGAGCAGCAGCTAGTTCATTGTCAGTAAAAATAACACAATTTGCATTTGCAGTAGAAGGAGCAGCATTGACGGGGCTTGGGTTATATGGCTCAATATGGTCTTTAGCCAACCTTTCAGACTTGATGGTAACCTTGGTTCCATATCTTGTTCTAAATAGCATATGTGACCAATCGGCTGATACATACCCACCTATCTTGGCTGTAAAGTCTCTAGATAAACACAAGGAAAAGAAAGGTGGAAGGTCTATGTCGCATATGTCTTGAGGGACTGAAAAATTTGGACAAGCATGGAGAGTGAGGTTTAAGTCCTTGATAATACCCAATGTGTTAACCAAAGTTCCATCCAATTGGATCACTCCCTTCTCCAAAGGCTGGTATTTTAGTCCAAATTTATCTGCAATATGTTTTGGCATGACGGAGCTGCTAGCTCCACTATCTACCATACAGTTATGGACTAATTTATCCCCAATAATTACTGACACATAGAAAGGAGGTGGTTTAGCTCTTTTTTCATTCCCTATGCAAGGTTTCTGACCATTTCCTTGAGAATCATTTGTTAACACGACTCTAACCTAACCTATTGAGGGCTCGGATTCATCAGATATTTTCAAACTTGATAGGGTTGATTGTAACATATCCTTTTGACCGGGGATGACTAAAGAATCCCACATAGACATGGTTACGTTTGTCTTTCTCATGCTATCAAGAATGTTAAAAGGCACAATTGGATTTTTATTGTGTACCTTTATGCTAGTATGGTCAGCTTGTAAGCATGACTGCTCCTTGTCTAGGAGTTGCTGATCTCTTTGCCAACCACTAGTCACTCGAGAGGTAGATGGTTCCACAGTTGTCGTCCTTCCTTTGTCTGCTACTTGATCAAGCTCAAATTCTCTCTTCTTTGCTCTGGTATTGGCTGCAACTGGAGAGCTATCCTCGTTCAACCCACAGAATTCTTGACCTTGCCAATTAAGCAGGGTTGTATCATTGCTAAATTGGTCCTGATGTTGTGAAGATGCATCATTACATGTACTCTGTTGCGGCCCTAAAGCATTTTGTACCATGAATGCTTGATTTAAAAGTCCATTTGAACAAGTGGCTTGATAATGAGGCTGGTTACAAGGGTAGCACCACTCATAATCAGCTGCTAAGTTGTTTTGAGTAGGAACTAGGTCCCTGACTGTGCTAACAGGTGTCGGAGCATAGGCCTGAAAAGGCCTTGTGTTCACACTCTGCCTTGGGCCTTGATAATTGCCCTGATATTGCTGTCTATTCCCCTGGAATTGTTGTTGTTGACCTTGAAAAGCCTGACTTGAGGCCTAATTTTGCTGTTGATAAGGCCTGGAATAGGTCTGTTGCTTTTCCGAGTTCACCAACTTGTTGCCAAAGATCTGTAAAAGACTTTTGATCTCTTGCAATTCATTTGATGAGCTTGAAGCAACACTTTCCTGCTTGTCAATGGTTGGAACAACAGCTGGTAACGTTGGTACCGCTGGCAAAGGTGTGAAAGGAGGTATTTGCAAAGGGATGTTTGCATGAATTCCTGGAAATATTGGCATTAGTGACCTGGGAGCAAGCTTACCAGCTTGTATTAAGTTGTTTTCAGCTCTAATAGTTGTTTCAAAGGCATCTAGCAGAGATACTCCTCCCATTGATTGTATCATGACAGCTATATCACTGTTCAAAGCTCTCAAAAAGTATAAGAATGAATACTCTGGAGGTGGCCTCACCGTTGCAGGGATTCTATCACCAGTTCTTTGAAACCTAAAGTTGAAGTCGTTCATTTGCTCTTGTGGAGCCCTCTTAATGGTAGTCAATTGCTCCAATAGAGACAAGTTGTTAGACCTGTCTTGGAATTGCTTGTGCAAATTTTCTCCAAAATCGTCCCATGTTGCAATCGAACTGACCGATAGGCTCCTGTACCACTGCACAGCTCTTCCTTTCAGCAAAGCAGCTAGCAATCTTACTGCAACATCTTCTTCGGTTATGTGGTGGACTCCGCATAACGAAGCCACATCTCTTAAGTGTTCAATGGGAGTAGTTTGATTTTCTCCTGTGAAAATTAGTAGACTCTTCAAGGCTGCCATTGGAATATCATTATGTTGCGCCAAGTTCAAAGGACTCCCTCTATTGAAAGCAACAAAGGGTTGATTCCTTGGAGCAGCCATTGGAGGTATCTGAGGTAGATTTGTTGGTGCAACGAAAAGAGATCTTACAGGCGGAGGAGTGGACTGAGTTCTTCTGGAATAGATGATTGTTGTTCTTAGCCTTTCCTCAACTCTGCCTCGTCTTCTTGGTGGTGACAGCTGCAAGTATTCAAAAGGGCCTAAGCTGCTTCTTGTTCAAACTCTTCTCATATACTATAGAAGGCGTGTATTTCTGGAGTTCTTCCTCTTTGTGGAGTCGCCAAGTATGCCAAAGGGCTTCTTTAAAGCCTGATAATTCACCGGTTGCATACCAAACCAGTAGTTAAAACAAATTCTTGTCCCACCGGGCGTGCCAAAAACTGTTGTCACCTAGAATTGCACCTTGTGCAAAGTCTACAAGAAACTGAGCATTCTAGAGCAACATGGGATCACTCCAAGGCTGTGGGTCACCTATGGTTGGAGTGAACCTCTGGAGAAGGCCGGCTTCCTTTGGGTACCACCTAAAGCTACTGATTCTGTGAAGGTAAAAGGAGAAGGAAAGCATACAAATAATGCAACTAATCTGAACTATTTCTATGGTGATACACCGAGTTAAAGAGAAATCGTGAAAACAGACACAGGAAGAACATACGCTGGAAAGCAAAGACAATGTTTTTCACTTACTTGACATAACCCCTTCTAACTCATATAGTATTCTTAACAGGCTTGCTCTACATGCATATCTCAGGAAGGAAAAATGATTCTCACAACCTTAGGTATGAATATAGATTTCAGAAAACATAGTTAAGAACTTGTATAGTTTAAAATAGAGAAATGAAAGTAATGCAAACATTTAACAGTAGCTTCCAGGTAAACTCTGTGTTATATTCCAGATTCTATTCAAGTTACAAAACATACATTAATTGAGAAAAAGATTGATGAAAAAATCACTAACTCCTTTTGAATGCATAATTTGAACTCCTTTTTAAAAAAGGCAAAAAATGCCTTATATACAGACTGTACGTCGGCCCCTTAGGGCTTACAAAAAATATCCTGATTCGAGATAGGATTTTCCCTTAGATCTTTTGTTGAGTTAATGCTGAAGATCCTGCATGTCCTTGTTGTTGGTGTCGATGTGAAGAATCGCTCCTAGAAGCCCCTTCAGATATTCTTCAGCTACTACATTTATTCGATCCATCGTGTCCAGTTGAGCTACTTCGGCTACACCATGAATGCTCTGATCCCGCAACAGAGACACGTCACCCTTATCCTGTCGATGCTTTTTGGACTGCCACGGTTGACCCTTAGATCTCTCCAACCGGCTGAGTGAACTCCATGCAGATTGTTTGGGTGGTCAAAAAAAAACTCCTATTGAACCGCATATCGGTGAGACACTAATCGTGTCTCCCCGATGCGGTTAAATCTTCTCGCAAGCATCAGCAAGACATGGAGCCATTGTTGAGAGCTCTCAGCGAGCCCTAATGATCATACCGATTCCTCTTCTATCATATCGGCATCCGCTTTTATCGCCAAGACACACTCCATTCATCGAGACCCCATATCAAAGTCTCCCTACTCCGCTGAAAGCTTGCTTTGAGTTCGGAGAAAGCTTGCTTGGTCGGCGAGACATCCTGCCAACCCCATCTTCATTATGTCTGAGCTCCTCTTTTCCTTTATTGAGACTCCCACCGGTCGGGAAGAGGTCTTCTCGAACTCGTTTTGCTACGCCAAAGACACCCTCGTTGAAATACTGTCGGTGTAACCCTTGCCGATCGCCGAGACACTACTGCAAAAGCCTCAAGTCCTGGTGAAGCCCTTCTTTTATCTTTGGTGGTTCCCTTATCTTTCGACAAGACATATGCCGAAGTCAAAATCCTTACCGTCACGTGTGCCTGTCACCAAGACCTGTTATCGTTGCCAAGACCTCTTGTAGACCCCATTTCCATCGGTGAACTCTTTCTTTGTTCTAAAGATTTCATTGTTCAGCAAAACTCTTTCTGACAACACCTTGTAAAACCGCTAGGACTTCTTGCTGTCGGCATGACCTCCGGGCGACATCATTAGTTGGCGAGCCCTTCATGCTTTGGTGGGGTCTCTTTGCAGTCGGCAAGACCGTTTCTGTTCGCCGAGACTCTATGCCGAGCCCCATTCGTTTGCCTTCGCTGAGACTCACACCGAACTCCTGCATCTTTCTAAGTTCTTTTGACCCTTCGGCGAGACACTAAATGTCGGCGAGACACTAAATGTCGGCGAGACATTCCGGCGAAGTCCTCATAGTTACATCGAGGTTCCTTGTTTCAACGGGACTCCTGTCGAGATCTTCTTTATCGAGGTTCGTCCTTCCCTTCGGTGAGACTTTTGCCTTCGCTAAGACCTCTGGGCGACTTCATTTACCTTTTCTAAAATGTCCATCTGTCATCCAAAACCATACCGAAGACATCGCGTCATCGGCAAGACAAAGACTGGTCACTAAGACTTCCTGTCGAGCCCAAAATGTTATGCCAATGCCACCTTATTTGATCTCCTCGGTGTGACACCTATCCTTCGGCAAGACATACTACCGAAGGCGATATCCTTTGCCGACGTTGCCCTTAGTTATGCCGAGGGGTTCCTTTTGTGTTCTGTCGGCGAGACTCTTAGTACTCGCCAAGACATCTCCCCGACGATAAAAGCTCTCGCCGATATGCGTATCCCTCGGCCGTCATTCGATGAGACCTTTCGACCTCGCCAATACCTTACTTTGAGGGGGATCCGCATACCAATGCTGGAGATTCTTAGTCACTAAAACAATGACCTTGTCTTGCCGATAGAGACCTAAATACGAAATACACTCGCCGTGATACTCTCAGGGTCCTAGCGACTTTGTCCTTAGTAGGTTTTCATGTTGAACCTGATTTTGGCAGACTTCTTCACCAAGTTCCCTGTGACTTGACATTAAATTAATGACTTTGGCCCTAGGGCGAATGCTCCACTGGCCTCTAAAAATCTAACATTTGATCATCTTGCCTTATTTAACTGTAGGTGAAAAAGAGGCAACAGCCTCCATAGCTTTAATTCAGATGGGGCCTCTAGAGGCATTGTTACATTTTGGAATCCTAAGGTGGTGCAAGGTATTTCTCTCTATGGTGATTCTAATCATATTGCTACCTCTTTTAAGCACTCTCAGGATGGTTTTTCTTGGATTTTGTCTAATATTTATGTGCCTAACACTAAAAGTGCGAGAAAAAAACTTTGGACTAGTCTGAGCAACTTTAAATCTCAGTTCTAGAATGCTAGGTGACTAATTATGGGAGATTTCAATACTCCTTTGAATGATGTGGAGAAAATGGGTGGTTCTCAATTAACGGATGACAACAGATTTGATCTTATTAATTTCATTAATGATCATGCTTTGTTGGATTTAGATCTCAATGGGGCATCTTTTACTTGGTCTAACAAAAGGGTTGTGAAGGCTCTAATTCAAATTAAGTTGGATCATGCTCTTCCTTCTCCTAAATGCTTTTTCCCCTATTCTTGTTCTCTCTCGGCCCTTACTAGGCTAGGCTCATATCACTTCCCTATTTTCTCTCGACAAAGTTGTTGGGTAAAAGAAAGTATTTTCCCTTTAGGTTTGAAAGGATATGGATTAATCACCTTGATTTTAGGAATAAAGTTCAGTCTTGGTGGAATCTTAGAGTGGATGGTTCTGTTATGTTTAGAGTAGCCAAAAAGCTAGCTCATGTTAAGTCTAATGTGCAAAAAGGGAATAAGTCTTCTTTTGGGCAGATCTTTAATGATAAAGTTGGGATTAAGGATGAACTTGATGTCTTATAGTGATTTATTCAAACCTTCAGTTATGACTCCCTTGTTATTGAGAAAGAGAATATCTTGTTATCTCGGTTGCATAGTATCATTTCTCAAGAGGAAGAGTTTTGGAAACAGAGGGACCACGGGCTATCTGGTTGCAAAGTGGGGATCGAAATACTAGGTTTTTTCATCTCTCCACCTTGAAACATCATGCTTCTAACCGAATTAACTCTATTCATTCTAATGGAAGGATTATGCATAAGGATGATGAGATCATGCAAGCTGCAACCTCTTTCTTTGCAGATCTGCTTTTTGAGGATAATATTTTGGATCCAGGCTATCAAAATTCTTTTTTGGATGTTATTTCTAAATTCATTTTAGAGGAGCTTAATAATAATATTGTATGCATCCCCTCTGTGTATGAAGGGAAAAAAACCCTAGGACCAAATGATTTTCCTATGTTCTTCTTCTAGCTCTTTTGGGATATTGTTTGTAATGATTTTTAGATGCTACTAAAGAGTTTTTTGGGAGTAGAAATCTATTGCGGGAACTAAATTCTACCTTTATTGTCCTTGTCCCTAAGAAAGTTGGTGCTTCCTCTTTTGGTGATTTTCACCCTATCAACTTGTGTAACTCTATGTATAAAATCTTCTCCAAAGTGTTAGCTTTGAGATTACAATCTATTCTTCCCCAGATTATTTCTTCACAGCAAAATGGTTTTGTTCTTGGGAGGAAAATCTTGGATTCTATTCTTACGGTTCATGAAAACATCCACTCTTTGTCTGTTATAAAAAAAGCAAGGTTTTTTGCTCAAACTGGATCTTATGAAAACTTATGATAGGGTCAATTGGCAGCTTTTACTCAATATTTTGAAGGCCTTTGGTTTTGGTAATAAACTGCTTCAGCTTGTTTCGTAGTTGATTTTTACTCTGAAGTTCTTCGTGTTAATCAATGGCTCCTAGCTTCTTCAGTAGTTCGATGGGTTTGATAGGGTGACCCTATCTCTCCTTTCCTTTTCATTATAATGGTGGAGTCCCTTGGTAGATTTATTCAAAAGTATGTCCAAAATGGTTCTTTGAAGGGGTTATCCCCATCTTCTAGCAATCAAGTTTTCTCTCGTCAACAATTTTTTGATGACACTATCATTCTTGGGGAGGCCTCTATCTATTGCGCTAGCAATTGGTAAAAAATTGAATAAATTTTATTTACACCAGGAATGTACATTTATAGATTGCAAAGAATCAATGTTTCTAAAAAGAAACAATCGATTAGAACCAGGAAAGGAAACTTTCCAATAAATACACTAAGTTACATAATTTGAGCATTAAATAATAAATAATAAACATTATTTTAATACCCTCCCTTAATACTCAATCTATCAACTACACCAAGATGCCCCCTGAATTTTACAAACTTATCTAGACTGAGCGACTTGGTGAGAATATCTGCTATTTGCTACTTTGTCGGAACATACAACAATTGAACTGGTCCATCTTCAACCAGCTTCCGAATGAAATGACAATGAGTTTCCACATGCTTGGTTCTTTCATGGAAGACCATATTTTTGGCAAGTTTGAGAACCCCCTGGTTATCACAGAACAAGAGAGTCAAACCTGCTTGAGATATTTGCATATTCGCAAGCATCCGACGAAGCCAAACTACCTCACATGCTACTTTAACTACTCCCTAATACTTTGCTTCTATCGAGGAGAGAGCCACTGCCTGTTGCTTCTTACTAGTCCATGTGACTACACCAGATCCCAAACTGAACACATACCCAGATGTTGATTTTCTATCATCAACTGAACCTACTCAATCTAAGTATGTGAAACCACTAAGTCGAGGATAATGACTCTAAGTGTACAAGAGTTCATAGCCAGAAGTGCACTTCACATAATGCAACACACACTTTGATGCTACCCAATGATCAGCCTTGGGGGCTGTCATGAAGTGTGAAATGTAGCTCACTGCAAAACTAAGGTCAGGCCTAGTGGCAGTGAGATAGATGAGGTTGCCCACTAGTTGCCTAAAAAATGATTCATCTACTATAGGTGAGTTTGACTTAGCTAACAACTTAAGCCCTTTTTCCATGGGTGTGGAGGCAGGTTTGCAATCCTGCATTCAGAACTTATCCAAAAGACTTCGAGCATACTTGGACTAGGAGATGAAGATGCTGCTCTTGGTCTTCCAAACCTCAACACCTAAACAGTAATGCAAAAGTCACAAATATGTCATGTCAAATGTGTTGCACAAATCCTGTTTGATCTCAACAATCAAATATGTCGAGCTACCAATAATGATCAGGTCATCCACATAAACAACAACGATAAGTATATCACTACCAGTTTGTTTGACATACAGATTAGAGTTAGATGGACTCCTCTGAAAGCCATGTTCTATGAGGTAATTATCAATCTTGATGTACCAAGCCCGAGGAGCCTGCTTGAGGCCATAGAGTGCTTTGATTAATCTACACACCTTTTTTTCTTGACCAACAACTTTGAAACCTGGAGGCTGTGTCATGTAGACTTCTTCCTTCAACTCACCATTGAGGAAAGCACTCTTAATGTCCATTTGATGGACTTTCCAACCAAACTGGGCTACTAAGGCAAGGACAAGCCATATGGTACTCATTTTGGTTGTAGGAGCAAAGGTCTCCTCGTATTCAATGCCTTCTTTCTGTGAGAACCCCTGTGCAACCAGACGAGCTTTGTACTTGTCAAGGGTTCCGTCAGCTTTGTATTTCACCTTATACACCCATTTGCAACTAATGGGCTTCTTCCCTGGAGGAAGATCAGAAAAGACCCAAGTGTGATTCTTCTGAAGACTCTGGTATTTAGATTCCATCGCCTTTTCCCACTTAGTAATTCCTTTAGCCTTTGAATATGTTTGAGGCTCATAGACACTGTGAATGTTGGCCATAAGAGAAAAATTGACTATAGGCTATTGTTTGCTCTTATTTCTAGATGATCTACCCTCAACGAGCTCATCCTGTCGAAGATCACTGATAGTCTTAAGCCACCATTTCGGTCGGAGAGTAGAAGTGCCAACATCAAATGTAACAGGAGGAGCTAGAACTAGTTGAGGATCTGGAACAGGTTTAGCAGGGGGATTTTCACTATCATCTAGAGTAAAATCAGGTTGAGCATCATCAAAGACTAAGTCTTCGTCATCCCTTCCATTAGGTGAACCTAATGGAAGTCGAACACCCAAATCAGAAGCCTTCAAGGGCTAATCCTCTGAATGTTGAACAAGCGAGGAAAGATGAAACAATCCTCATTCTTCATCAAAGACAACATCCTGACTGAAGATTAGTTTATCAGTGTCTACATCAATTAGCCAGTATGCCTTATGGTTGTCACTGTACCCTGTGAACATCAGTTTCTAGCTCTTGGGATCCAACTTAGAGTATTTAGCATCTGGAATCCAAACATAAGCTAAAGAGTCGAAGACTTTCAAATGACTGATCCTAGGTTTGCGACCAGTCAACACTTCCTCAGGAGTCTTCCCCTTAATGACATGAGTGGGTGACCGATTAAGGAGATAGACAATAGTGTAAACTGCTTCTGCCCAAAACTTGGTAGGAACACTCCTGTGTTGCAACATGGAGTGGGCTATCTCAACAATCGTACGATTGCACCACTCTACAACACTGTTTTGTTGAGGAGTGTAGGTGTGGTTAACTGATGTTTAATCCCATGTGTATCACAGAAGTTGGAGAATGCACTAGAACAGAATTCCCCCCCATTATCTGACCTAAGAGTTATTATGCAAGAACCAGACTATTTTTCTACCAAGGCCTTAAACTTCTGAAATACATTAAACACTTTTGATATTTGCTTAAGAAAGTGCACCCACATTTTCCTACTGAAATCATCAACAAAAAGTAGAAAATACTTGCAACCGATTATAGGAGTAGACATAGGCCCACAAATATCAGCATGAACTAATTGGAATATCTTAGAAGCTTGCCAAGTGTTTCCATCTGTGAATGGTGTTCAATGTTGTTTCCCAACCTAACAAGCACCACAAATGTCCTGATGTTGAGTCTAAATGTCAAGTAGACTAGCTACAAGTCCCTCTCGAGCAAGCTGAGAGAGATAGTGCACATTCAAGTGCCCATACCGCTGGTGATAATAGAGTTTTTGGCTAACTCTGGAGAATCACCTGTGTCAACAAGCCTATAGAGGCCATGATCCTCAATACCAATGACCACTGTTGTGCGAGTCTCCCGATCATCAATAGAACATTTGTGCGAGCTGAAAACCACATCTAGCTGAGGAGAATGTCGCATGATCTAACTAACTGAGAGAAGGTTGAGCTCCATATTAGATACATAATATACGTTGAGGAATATGAGATTCCTCCCACTAGACTGAACCTGAACAGTGCCAATACTGACAACTGTGTATTCTTCTCCTCCTCCAAAAATAACTAAGTTAGTGCATGGAGAGAAGTCTATGAACTAGTCATGTTGATGAGTGAAATGACGTGAGGCACCAAAATCAATGTACCAAGTAGAGGATTTTACATGGTTTGCAATCCTTTTTACCATGAATGCATAAAAGGCAGATTCCTTCTACTCGGAATGCTCGGCGACATTCGCTTTTTGCTTAGACCCTCCTTGCTTCTTTTGTTCAGAAGCCTAACGTGCACAACAATCCTTCTTTATGTGTCCATGCGACATTCGCTTTTTGCTTAGACCCTCCTTGCTTCTTTTGTTCAGAAGCCTAACGTGCACAACAATCCTTCTTTATGTGTCCATACTTGTGGCAATAGTTGCGCTAAATATTGTTCTTCTTAGGGCCAGTTGGGGTTTGACTTGAGCCTTTCTACTGTGAAGGCTGGCCTTTCCCTTTATGCTTGGACTTGGTTTTAGCTACAAAGGCTTTCTCCATAGAGGATGAGGATACATTGCTACAGAACTATTATTTCCATCGATCCTACTGCAAGAGGATAGTGCAAAGCTCTGGAAACTTCAAGTCAACATTAGTAGACGTAATGTTGAGAGTCTCTATGAAATGTTCATAGGACTTAGGTAGGCTCTTCAGAGTGATCACGACCATGTCTTCCTCCATTTTCTAACCAATAGCCTCCAATTGATCTCAGATCTCCTGGATTTTGTTCAAGTGCACTTGCAGAGTTGTCTTCTCATCCATCATGATAGAAAACAACTTATTTTTTAGGAAAAATGCACGGCTTTTGCCTGAAGTATCATGCAAACCCTTCAAATGATCCCAAATCTCCTTAGCTAGTTTTCCAGGAATAATCTAAGGGAGTTGATCATCAATAACTGAAAGCTTAATAAGCATCACTGCTTCATGGTTCTGCTCATCAAACTTCTCCTGATCCTTACTCATCGTCATGGGATGAGCAACATTGTCGAGGATCATCTGATAAAGACAACGATATTCAAAGATGGTCATCATCCACTGCTTCCAGGTGTTATAATTTTTTCCATTGAATTGTTGACTAACCTCCAACATAATGTTATTCAAACTAACCATCTTCACGCTTTTTGAGGCACAAAAAATGAGGTACTAAGAAGAGGCTGATGCACAAAACTTGAGGCACGAGTTTCAATACAAAAATAGAGGCAGATTCAGGTACATACTTTTAAAAGTATGAAGTACGACTGGCACAAAAAATTTAGGTACAAAAAATGATGCACCTAGAAAAATCGAAGAACTACCCAGTTGAGCTCTTAAAAACCCACAAGGAATCTGATCTTAGAATTTTAATCTGACCAAGAAAATCAGAGGATTTTAAAAAACCCTAGTTGGTTGCAAGAGAAATACAAAAAAATGGCAAATCACGTACATAAGATTTTGGAAATCATGCCAAGAAGAAGGCCCAAACATGACTATAAAACCAAAACCAAAAGTCACATCCAATAGTGAAGAAAACCACGGCCCAAAACTGGTAAAAACACGCCCAGAAAAAGAGATGTCATGTGCCCAGGAAGAAGGGAAAAAATGTGGCCAGAGAATCTTCAGAAATGTGCCCTTGAAATAGGAAAAATACCGCTCAGGTTGCAGGAAGTCACAGCTAAATATAATAAAAAATTATGTCTAAATTAGGTCATAAACAGAAACGCAATTTAATCATGGTGTCCGTCTCTTTTTTTCAAAGCCATGAACTGCCAAGTTTTTCCCAAAAGAATCACACGAGAGAACAAGCGACGCCCAACAGAGTACAGTTCCCCAAAAAAAAAATCAATCTTCAAAAATTGATTTTTTTTATTCTCCTGCTCTTAGAAACCCTCAATTTTCAAGAGCCACCAAAATAATTCTGAAAACAATTTCAAAATTTTAACACCTCAAGAAAATCTTCAAAAATATTTGTAGAGAAGATTTGAAAAAAAAAAAAAATTCAAAAAACTAAAAAAATCTTGAACGATTTTTATGAATTAAAACTCGTTTTTGAGTGTGTTAGCTTTGATACCATATTGCACTGGCAATTGGTAAAAAATTAAATGAATTTTATTTACACCAGGAATGTACATTTATAGATTACAAAGAATCAATGTTTCTAAAAAGAAACAATTGATCAAAACCAAGAAAGGAAACTTTCCAATATATGCACTAAGTTACATAATTTGAGCATTAAATAATAAATAATAAATATTATTTTAATACTATCAAGGGGGCTAAATATGTCCAGTCTGTTTTGCAAATGTATGAAGTTGTGTCTAGTCAAAAAATCAAATTCCCTAAGAGTATTGTTTTCTTTTTGAATACCCTGGAACCAAGAAATTGTAAAATTGCAAGGATCCTTCAATGTGAGATTGGAGAACTTCCTTCTTCCTACTTGGGTATGCCTTTATGCTCTAACTATATTCTTAATTCTTTTTGGAGGGGGATGATTAATAAATTCAACTTGAAGTTGGTTGGTTGGAAAGGATCCTTGATTAGTCAAGTTGGAAAGGTTCAATTGATTAAAGCTACTCTCCAAAATCTTTTGATTTATGCTATGAGTCTTTTCCAAATACCCAGGAAATTTTTACATGAGATTTGAGAGTATTCAGAAGAAAAAAAATTGTGGTCAGGTAATAAGGAGAAGAAAAGGTTGCATCTGGTCTCTTGTCAAGAGGTGTGCAAGCCTAACAGAATGGGTGGTTTGGGAATCAGGTAGATCAAGGAGTTCAATCAAGCATTACTTTCTAAACAGCTCTGGAATCTTCTATAGGAGAGGACTATATGGTATAGGGTTTACTTCAACAAATACCTCCATGGAATAGATTGTTTCAGGGATCTTCTTTTGGGTAACTTTATTCCTCTTGCTAGATCGACCCTTTGGAACTTTATGATAGTCTAGATCTATTGTTTTGAAAGGGCTTCATTGGTCTTTGGGTAATGGTTGTAATACCCTTTTTCAGGAAGATTGGTGGATTGGTGTTGGCCCCATAAAATATGAGCCTTGGGAATATCCCTTTATGGTTTTTTGTATTCACTCCTTTGGCCTCTATGTGGTTGAATATTTAGCTAATGGGAAATGGAAAATTTTACAGGGTGTTCATCCAGGATTGGCTAGTCTCCAGGAACTCTTATCCTCTATTCATATCCCAGTTTTTTCTGCTGTTGATAAGGTGGTTTGGTAGTTTTTCTTCCTGTGGAAATTTTTTTGTTGCTTTTACCTTTTCCTATCAATTGGATTTTCTTGGCCCTCCTCCCTTCTGGGCTTCAATGTGGAATCCTAAATTGACCCCTAAAATCAATTTTTTTAGCTCTTGAGCCAAAATAAGGTCATTACTATTAACAATCTATGGAAGTGTGGATTTGTTATGCCTAATAGATGCTATCTTTGTGAGGAGGCTGTTGAGGATGCTTTTCATCTCCTTGTGGGCTACAGTTATGTGAATTTCATCCGGTCTCATGTGTTCTCTCTTTGGAACTTATGTTGGGTTTTACCCTCTTCTTTCTATGAGACTTGGTCCCAATGGTCGTCACCTTCTTCTAATCCTTCTTTTTCTTTCCTTTGGTCCCTCATTATATCGCATGTTGCCTAGGGGATTTGGATGGAACAATTAGAAATACTTCTTTGCCTCCTCTTAGGCTCTCTTTCAAGATCTACTCTTCTATTATTGAAAACTTTTTAGCTGGTGTTTCTCTTTGTAATCATGTTGTGCCTAAAGTGTTTTTCTCTAAGTATGACTTTCAGCTAAGCCAGGGTTGGAATCTTTCTTTTAATACTTCTCTTCCCTTAGGGAAAGTGAAGCGATCTAGCGAGAATGTTATATGGTATGCTCTACCTAGGGATTGGATTAAAATTAACTTTGATGGAGTAGCTAAAGGAAATCTGGGATTTGTTGGTTGTGGGGGAGTGTTGTGTGACTCTAATGGTAGGTTTGTTTCATTGGTGGCACTCCCTTTGGGAACCTAGACAAACCACTTTGCAAAAGCATTTTCAACCTATCATGGTTTGAAATTGGCTAAGTCTAAAGGCTACAAGAAGATCTAAGTTGGTTTGAAAGCAACTCTTTGAACATTGTCAATTGTCTCAACAAAGGTCATCTCCCAAGTTGGACTATTGAGAACATTATTAAAGATACTATTTCTATCATAAATTCTTTTGATATATGTTATATATCACATATCTTTTGTGAAGGGAATAGACTAGCTAATTATTTTGCTAATGTGGGGGTTTCTTTTGGACCTAGGAATGGGATGTAAACAATCTCCTTCCCCTTGAAGCTAATTGTATTATTAATCATGAAATTCAATCATTATATGAGGGTGCTCACTTCGTGGTGTAGGTGATGTCACATGTTGAATTGATGTTTTTTTCTATTGTCCTCTTCATTGAGTTAGGCTTGAATCCCATTAATCATAATAACTATTATGATAAGGACAAGCATTTACATATTATTATGTTCAGTTGTGTTTTGGGTTCTTGTTTTTGGAAGAGTAATTTGGCCTACTTCTGCTAGAATTTTTAGTGCACCTTTTTTCTTTGGTTTCTTGCTGCCATGGGGGGGGATAGAAGCAAGATTAAACCTGTGTCTTGTGAAGTCACTAAGAGCAATGAGAAGGTTTGAAGAATCTTGAAGCATGGCGGAGTTACCCCATACATGGAGAAGCACTGTGGCTTCGACCCATAGATTTCTATTACTTTTGTGTCTGGTAGGAAGAATAGAGTTCTGAGAGTTTATGGTATGGAGTTTAACATCACTGAGGAGCTGATTGGTAGGATTACGAGCCTTTCCATTGATGGAAAAAAATCAGAGATAGGAATGCCTCCAATGCTGCTAGAAAGGACAATGAAAGGGGGAGGTTGCTTAAAGTTGTTTGTGGTGGGTATGATAGGAAGTTGATCAAGCCTATTTGGGTTGATACGATCGTTGCATTGATGAAGTATTTCTTTTTGGATGCTAGATTCTTGGTTCTCTTTGGGTATCATTTCATCCTCCTTAATCACTTTAGGGATAAAAAAATTAATCTCTTTTCCATACTATTTGTTGGTTTCTTTGGAGAACAGGATTAAAGAACATAGAAAGAACCGTAGGAACCCTATTTTACATGAGGGTTTGATTCTGTTGATTATGAAATATGTGAAGTCCTTTTATCTTCCTAAAGAGCCCAAGAAGTTGTCCAAATCTCATCTTGTTAAGCATTTTGAGCAAGGGTTGGGGTATGATACTAAGTGGATACAAATGGTGATGAGTTGAATGAGGAGGGCTTTGAGGATGAGTCAATGGAAGTTTTCTCTGAAACCCCAAAATATTTTGATGATAATCCTAAGAGAAAGTCAAAAAAGAAACCCCAACATGCCTGGTCTGGAGGATTCGAGACTAGTAATGAGGGTGAATCCTCCCCTATTTCTAAGAGAAAGGTTTTGGTCTCTGATAAATACCTTATTGGGGCTTGTGCATCAAATCCCCTCTCAAGTAAAAGGAATGGTTTTATTAATTCTGAGGGGGATAACGTCAAAAAAGTGGAGGGTTTTGTTGCCAAGGACATTCTAGAACCTCCTTTTGGCTATAAAAGGAAGATTGAGAAGGGACAAACTTCAACTAAGAAGAAATTAAAGTCAGGGAATGGAGAGGAGATTGGTGAAGGGAATGTGGATGGAATGGCTATGGATGAGGATGTTGGTCAGCTCAACAAGGAATATGTTTCCTTGGAGGAAAAGAATAATGAGAATTCTAGTAATGAGGAGGCGGTTGGTGAAGGGAATGTAGAAAGGAGGCTTGTGGATGAGGATGTGGCTCAGTTCAAGTCAGAATTGATCGTGGTTAAGGAGGGCCCCCGCCCCAAAATTAAAATGCTTGGTGAGGCTTATGGTAAAGATAGAGGTAAGGCAGTTTTACAAGTTGATACTAAACATGAAAATGATCTCTCTATTGATCTATCAGATGATATCAACATTTTCAACTATAACAGGGAAGAACTTGATAATGTTATTGGGATTGCTTAGAAGGATGGGACTATCATTTATTTCAAACTTTTCAAGTGGTTTTTCATGGAGATAAATCAATTAAGTGTTAAATTTCATTCTATAATCAATAAAGTGGACAACAAAGAGGAGAATATAAGAAATGAGAAAATGTTGGGTATTATCCAGGATGTGGCAAATGATGTTATGGTTATGAAGAAATATTTTGAGTCCAAAATTTCTATTTTGGAGGAAAAGACTTGTAAAGTGTATGACAATCTTCAGCATGTGGTCAAAGTGAGTCTTTCTGCGCTTAACAATAATGTCCAAGGTCTTAACCTTCTAAATGAAAAAGGCGAGGAAATGGATAGGGGAGGAGTCAAGTTAGTTGAAGGAGGTTGCTAAAGCTAAGATGGATATGATTAAGGGTAATCATTATTACTAGTATTGGTTCGAGCATCCACTCTCAGAGTAAGAACAAAAAATCTATGGATATCTCATCTAAAGAGCTGGCTGAGGTGGTGGATATGCAAGCACATTATCTCCCAAGATCTGGAAGTTGCTAAGATTCTAAAAATTTACTGTAGTCTGTTGTTTTCTATTGGATTTTTGATGATGTTTGGTTGATGATTGGTTGCTTGTTTTATCTTGTTTATTCTCTAGCAATGCTTTTTCATAAAGGGTTTTGGGTCCCTTCAAAACCTGCTTTACCTATAATAAAAACACATTAATATTAATAATTATGTAAATAATATATTAATCATTATAATATAAATTATGATATTACATTTAATAGAAAAACAATTGCATGCCTATATTCTAGTTATGGGACATTTAATGGTTGCATGCTTATATTCTAGCTTGATGGAACACATTTATAGCACCTTATATTTATAATATTTATTTAATATATTATAACAATGACAAGTAAAATCATTCCTAAAAAAATAGAAAAATAATAGTTCACTTTTATACTTCCTAGAAATCCACCCATAACACACAAAGTTTTTTAGCCAACCATGTTCAAGAGAAATAATTTATAAAATTTACAGTTAAATATTTACATGTTCATTTTAAATAGATTAAATTTTATTTCAAGAGGATAATTTTTTTTGTTTCCAATTGGTTCAAAAGCAATTTATTAATAACTAGTTAAGCAAGAAAAAACAAAACTCATTGCAATGGTATTGCCTATTATATTATAATATTATATTATTCTATTGTATATATATATATATATATATATATTAGACTGCAGGAATCGGGTAGCACGACCCCCTATAAACTGCAGTGCGCCTGGTAAACTTTTTAACATGACCGGCGGTGCTGGCGTGACACGCCCTCCGGTACCACAGGACGGGGGAGACTAGAACTCGTGACCAGCAGAGCTGCAACGGAATTACTTAGCCAACCGAGCTAGGGCCCCCGCCCATTCTATTGTATATTATTATATATTTAGTATTAATATAAATTTTTATAATGTAATTAAATTTTGTATTATTATTTTATAATTATTATAATATTATATATTTATTATTGTATTTAAATTTATTATATATGCTTATAATGTAATTAAATTTATATTATAATTTTATAATTATTATATTATATTATATTTATTATTAAGAAAATAAATTTGTATTATTATTTTATAATTAATATTATATTAAATTATATATTATATATTAATTTTAGAATATTACAATTATTAAATTTTTTTATTGCTATTATATTATATTATTATATTATAATATCATATTATAAAATTATATTATTATATTATAATATTATATATATTTAATAAAAGGAAGGTAAAAACTTTATTTTATCAAAAGAACGGTACATAAAGAAAGTCCAATCAAGACAACAAAGACCCAAAACCACTACAAGCCATCAAGTAACTCCAAGATGCAAACTCATAGCATCCAAAATAAGCTCCTTGAGCTCCCAGGAAAGATTCACAGGCATAACTCCCCAACCATCCACCTTCCAGTCTCTACCATGTTCAGATGCCCACCTAGCCAAGCCATCAGCCACCTTATTCCACTCTCGAGAGACATGGCAAAAGGTGAGAGAATCCAACACACAACCCGAGGAAATGATCTACCTAGTAACCATAGCCAACTGCCAATTCACATCCTCTAGCTAATTTTTGTTCAACAAGTCAATCACAATCTAGGAATTAGACTCACAAATAATCCTTCTCTTCCCAAGAGCGAAAGCCATTTTCATAGCCACAAGAATAGCCAGAGCTTCCATGAGATTGTTCGATCACTGCCCATAATACTCAAAAAAGAACTCCACAATCCCATCACCGTTCCTACCATTAACCCCCCACCCCCGTAGGACCAGGGTTGCCTCTGGAAGATCCATCAGTGTTAATATTCAAAACTCCAAGGGGAGGAGGCCTCTAATTCCCTTCACACACAATCTTCCCTCTAGCTTTCTGCCTCAAGCCAGAACCAGGCCCACTCAAAACATTACCAGAAATCCCCAAATTTTGAGCAACCATCCAATCCTTTGAGGCCAAGGGAACCGAAAGATCACACTTAGCCACAATAGTCTCTTGAATGACTCCCAAAATTCTCATCCATACCTGTCTCACCTAAAGCTTCTTATCCAAAAAAATTCAAAATTTTGTTCTATCCAAATCTTCTAAATGATTAAGTTGGGCCCAATTGTCCAAGTGATATGAAGAAAAGAAGCCTTAGCATGCGGACTACCCAACCACCTCCAAAAGTCCTCCATCGAAGAAGCATGCCAACAAGGAAGACTCCAAGAATCCGACCAAAAATTCCAAATCTCCTTAACAAAAGAACAATGAAAGAAAAGATGAGACACTGTCCCCCCACTGCTAGAACACAACACACACATGGAGGGGCCTTGAAAGCCACTTTTCTGGAGATTCTCCTAGGTCAAGCATCTACTCCTCATCACAAGCCAAGAGAATTTATTCCAAATTTTCTTCCACCAAGTGATCCCCATACTCCTATAATTTTGCTTATCCAGCACTTGATACCTAGAAGCAATAGAGAACTTACCTTTCTAATATGACCCCATGCAAGAACATCCTTATCCTCCAAGGAATTACAAAACCTTTGATCAAGAATATTGGCCAGTTCTTGACGATCCTCACCCGTTCCACCAAGAGGCCACTCCTACATACTCTTCCACCAATAGATAGTATTCTGACCAAGCAACTGAGGGGATTTATAATCCTTCACGCACCTCCAACTAGCCTCCATAAACATTCTACTTAAATCCTAAAGATGAAGATGTGTAACCAGAATAGGAGGAAGCCCATCCCAGGAGTCAAACCAAAAAAGAGCCTCTGACCCCCTATTACAGATCCAAAACAGACCATGCTTAATCAACTCAGCTCCTCTTTTTAGCGTACTCCAAACCATTGAGCCCTTACCTTGGAGACAAATTGGAACCTCACAGTTCGCAACACAACCCAAGTATTTGAAAGTAAGGATCCTAGCCCAAGTATGCTATTGTTGGGTACACCACCTCCAGTAAAGCTTTGCCGCCAGAGCTTGACCATTTAGATCAACCCATCTCAACCCAAGGCCACCTTCTTGCTTCAAATGACACACATCTTCCCACTTTACCGGGCTCTATTTCCTCAAGAGGAGATTACTAGACCAAAGAAATTGCCGACAAAGATTCTCAAAATATTTGACAAAACTAGCAAGAGCCGAAAGCACAAAGCACCTGTACAGTGGGAGATCCTGGACCACAGACTTCAGAAGAGTAACTCTTCCAATAGTAGAAAGCCATCTACAAGTCTAGTGACTGACCTTCTTACAAAAATTTTCAATCACATCCTACCAGTACATTCTTGGTAGCAATCGCCCAACAATAGGAATACCAAGATAAACAAATGGTAGGGAGCCAATCTGAAATCTGAGAATCCTGGCAATTCGTTGCTGAATTAAATTAGGAGTATTGAAGAAAAAAATTGAAGACTTATTCTCATTAATGCTTTGGCATGAAGCCAACAAGTAACAATCCAAAGCTTTCCTCAATTTAATTGCTTCCTCCACTTTAGCAACACCCATTAGAGTAGTATCATCCAAAAATTGTAAGTGGGATTGAGATGGGATCCCATTACCCCAGCTCCATCCCTGGATCAAACCAAGCTCCAGTTGAGCTCTCAAATATCTCCCAAGCCCCTCAACCATTAGAATAAATAAATATGGGGAAATATGATCACCTTGCCACAAGCCCATGGAAGCCCCAAAAAGTTCTAAAGACTCCCCATTAATCAAAACTGAGAAAGACAAGGAAGTGACACAACTCATAATCCACTCAATCCATTCACTGCTAAACTCGAAAGCCTTCATAATCTTAGAAAGAAAATCCCATTGGACCTGATCATAAGCTTTTTCCATATCCAGCTTAATAAACATAGCCTTCTCCCTGGATGTAGCCATAGAGTGCACAATCTCAACTACAATAACCACCCCATCGAGAATCTGCCTTCCAGCCACAAAGCTCCCCTGCTCCTCAAAAATCAACCTATCTAGCCAAGGCTTTAAGTGCTCAACGATCAACTTAGTAATAATTTTATACACAACATTACACAAGGCTATCGGTCTAAAAAGATCCAAAGAATTTTCCCCCTCACGCTTAGGAATAAGCATCAAAAAGGTAGCATTCATGGCCTTGAGCATTTTCTTGTTCCTTTGAGACTCCTGAACAACCTCCAAAAGGTCAAACTTGATATCCTCCTAAAATTCCTAGAAGAATTATATTGGAAATCCATCAAGCCCAGGAGCTTTACCTTTCTTCATTTGGAACACGATATCCTCCAACTCAATCAGAGATATCGGTCTCATAAGAGCATCATTCATATCCTCAGTCACCAAAGCAAGAATCCATGCTAAGATGGACTCCTCTACCTCAGGAGTTGGAGGAGAGTTATCTGAAAAAAAAAAGCAAAGAAATATCTGGCAGCCTCTTTTGAAATCTCAACGCTCGTACAAAGAAGTTTCTTGTCGTGAGCCTACATAGAAGAAATAACATTACCCTGTCTTCTATCTTTGACATAGCTATGAAAGAAATAAGTGTTTCTATCTCCCTCCTGAAGCCAATCAATACGAGACTTTTGCTTCCAAAATATTTCCTCATGAAGCTCCCATTCCTCCACCTCTTTTATTGCCAGCGCTTCAGCCCTACCCAGCTCCTCAATTAGTCCCTAGTCACGGATTAGACGCGTCAAAGAGTCCAACTATTCTTGATCTCTCCTTTTATCCTAGAAAACATTACAAAAGTGATATCTATTCGAGCATTTCATCAGATATTTAATAAACTAGAGCCTTTTAGCAAAGGAGTACATAGCAATGTCGAAGGCTGGCTTTCCAGCACTCCACCATCTAGGAATAAGATCATGAAGAGAAGTGTCCCAGAGCCACATAGGCTAGAACTTGAAAGACGACTTCTTCAAAGAGGACCTAGATGGAGAAGCCAAGAATTTAATTGGCCAATGATTTAAACCCCTACAATCCAAAATTTTAGAGCTTTCCACCTACCTATCACCCACCCAAAAACTGGAAACCTAAATCCTATCCAATCTTTCTGAGATAGCAGCATTCCCAAACCTCCTATTGTTCTAGGTGAAAACACTGTTCCTAGGCTTTATGTCCACCAAATTCAAATCAACCATATTATCTCTAAGAATCCCAGTAGAGGGATCCAACTGACCAGTACCCCCCCTTTTCTCCTCCAAAGAATAAATAGCATTAAAATCTCCTTCCAACACCCATGGAAGAAAAGGCTCTAGGGAACGAATTTATCTAATATAAGCCCACAAATTAACCTTACCAAAAAAATGTGTAGGAGCATAAATATTAGAGAAAATAATTTTCTCACCAGACTCCAAACCAACTGCAACAAAACTAATGGAATGGTGTGACACAACCCACCAAGAAGGAACAACTATACGAGAATCCCACAAACAAGCAAGGTCCCCAGAGCTGCTCTGCGCTCCCACACACTGACACATACCACAGCCCTAGATCTTGTTATCCAAGTTCATTACACTAGCAACAAGCAACTTGGTCTCCTAAAGAAAAACCAAGTCCAGAGAATGCACACGAATCAAATCCTGAATAGCCTTTTGTCTACAGATTCTATTCATACCCCTCACATTCTAGGATAGCACAATCATTTAAGAGATTGAGAGAAGTGGGCATCAATAGTCCTTACCAAACCTGATTCCACCAAAGTTTCCCCAATTAACTTAACTTTTTCCTAATCCTTCTTCCTTCCTGATTTCAAAGGCTTCTCGGGGGGGGGGGGGATTTTTAAGAGGTTTTTGCTACAAATCTAAAGGTGTGGAAGAAACCCTAGTCTTTCTAGTCTCCTCAACACCTTTATCCAGAGCAGGACTCAAACATGGAAAACCAAACCCCGTAGGAGAATCCTGAGCTGAAGAAACCTCAATCAACAGAGCATCCGAAGGAGGAATACTTGGAACCATCTGAATTACAGGGCCCGAAGGAAAATTCTGATTACAACTAGGGTCTTAATGGTCCCCAACGAGGTGATTAGCAGAAGAACCATCCACATCTTGCATAACAATGGCAATACCTTCCTCCTGAACCAAGTCCTCTAAAGTATCAAACCTGTTAAATGTTTCATCTTCTTATCTATCTTTGTAAGATCTCTTATGCCCCCTATTCTTGTTGTGAGGTTTAACTGTAACAAATCCATCCTTATCCATCACCATCCCTTGCATGGGAGCCTTCCCTTTATCCATCTTCTGAGACGGTTGTTGAGGAGAAAAACCCCTGCCATAATTTTTAACCACGCTGGGGCACTTTCGCTGAAGGTGACCGTACTCATGACAAATAAGGTAGCAAAAGGGCAAGGTCTCATAATCCAATTGTTGAGTCCATGAAGTTGATCCAACACTCATGTCAATTGAATCTGGCAATGACTTATTCAGATCGATTTCAACACAAACATGAACATAAGAAAAAATATTCTTAGACAGGGTTCGTTGTGACAAACCAATGGGCTTACCAAGCATCAAAGCAATCATCTACAATATATCATTTCTCCAACATTCTAGAGGCAGATGAGGGAGGCAAACTCAAACAGGAACCCTCGAGGGGAGCTCTTCAGTAGAATTAAACCCCCCATGCCAAGGTTTAATAAAAAGACCCACCTGATTGTAGAAATAAGGTCCACCTTCGAAGGCACGATTTTGATCAGCAATACAAGAAAAATCCACCAAGAACAAATTATTAGCAACTAACAAAATCTCAAAATCACCCTTTTGGCTCCAAGTCTTACATATCCATGAATCCAAAAAGGAAAGCGACACACGCAACCCCAAGAATTTGCAAATTAAAACATGGTTGCTATAATATTCGACATCCTCCACCACAGAGTTCGGTTGAATGACCAATATAGGACGATCCAACGATCTTTCCAAGCAACCATTTATCTTTCGTAGGCGAGGCCCTCCGTTATGAGATGGTTCACCACCTGAAATATCCATGAAGAAGCCAAAGCCCCACCCCACAACACAACCACAGAGCTCACCCTGCTCCAACAAAGAGGGATTCAACCAATGTAAGGGAAAATCCTACCTTGATAGGCTCCAAGATAGCGGCCACACCACACACAACTTGCAACAACAAAAGCAAGGTTGATGCCAAAAGACAAGCATGAAAAAAGCAAAGAGATTGTCGCTAAATAGATACTCGTAGCCAGAGAAGACCCCAAGGCAAAGAAAAAGACACCAAACTTCAATGACCAAGACACCAGCTCCTAGCTCAATGCACCAAACAGACACCAAGAGAATGAAAAGGAATGCGGCAAGAAAGTTTGAACTGAAAAGAACTCCACCCCCCGAACGTAAAAACAAACCCCACTCCTACACAATGATCACACAAGCAAAATGAAACCGATGATACCAAGTGCATGCTATTACCAAGGACGACATGCAGCCCGAGCCTCAAAGGCCGCAGGAAGCCATGTTGAGACCATAGAGCAGATGCACCATTTTTTCCTTTTTCCTATTATAATATTATATTATTATTATATTATTATTTTTTATATAATTTTATTATATTATAATGGGCTTCAGCCAAATTCATTGTCAACAAATTCACCTCCAACAATTCATCATCAACAATTCATCGCCATGACAAATTCATCTCGTGGAAAATTCACCACCAGCAATATGATATGAATTGCTAGTGGTGAATCTTCCACGAGATGAATTTGTCATGGCAATGAATTGTTCGAGGTGAATTTGTTGGCGGTGAATTGTTGGTGATGAATTTTCGTAGAGCTATTATAATGATATTAAAATTATTATGTTGTTATATATTTTTATAATGTAATTAAATTTGTATTATTATTTAATATTATTATATTATATTGTATTATTATATATTTATTATTATGTAATTAAATTTATATTATTATTTTATAATTAGTATTATATTAAATTATAAATGATATATTAGTTTTAGAATATTATAATTATTAAATTATTTTATTGTTATTTTATTATTATATTTTCATTATAACATTATAGTATAATATATTATATATATATATATATATATTTCTTTTTCTTTTTTTTAAAAAGGGGGTAAAAACTTTATTGAAAATCAGAAAGGATCATTACAGCTAAGACAAAGGGAGCAAGCCCCAGAAACCAAAGGAAACAACAAAGCAAGAACAAAAACAAATCAACTATCTTCCAGAATCTTTCTATCCTCATCAAGCAAGCTTTCCAGATCCTGATGTAACTCAGGGGAAACCTGCATCCAATCCTCGATCTTCTAGCCAGTATCATGCTCAAAAGCCCATTTACCCAAGCAATCAACAACCTGATTCTACTCCCTCAGGATATGAACAAAAGAAACCGCCTCCATCCTGGAGCTAACTTGAAGAATATGCTGAACAATCGAAGCCAACTGCCAATTAATATTAGATATCTTTCTGTTATTTAATAGATTAATCAAGATCTGCAAGTTAGCTTCACAGATAACCTGTTTCCAACCCAAAGCAAGGGCCCGCTCCACAACATAAAGAATCGCCAAGCCCTCCATGAGATTAACAGTTTTCACCCCCTCATGAATGGAAAAAATAAATATCACTGAACCACCTGAGTCCCTACTGACCCCACCAATTCCAGTAGGCCCAGGATTACCTCTAGAAGATCCATCAGAATTGATCTTCAAGGCACCAACCAGAGGAGGTAGCCACCTACCCATCTGTTGCACTCTCTCGACCCCATGCATGCTTCTCCTGGAACCCCCAAAAGAAGAATATATCCCCTGAAGCCCCAATCTATCCACCGACTCAGCATCCCCTTTCTCCACGGGGAAAAACACTTCACTTTTAGCCACAACCAACTCCTCTAGCATGCCTAATATATGCATCCACACCTGCTGACCCACCAATTTAACATCGCAGAATAGCCTGCAATTCCGCTCTAGCCAAGTCTGCCAAAGAAGAAAAGTAGGTCCTACATACCAAACATCCTGCAAAAAGGAAGCCGACAAGGGGGGTCTTCCCAAACTATCCCAGAATTCCACCAAAGAGGAAGTATGAACACAAGGTTGCTTCCAAACCTCCCACCACCAATGCCAAAGTTGCATAGTAAAGGGACAACGGAAGAACAAGTGTGAAGAATCCTCTTCTGCTTTCCCACAGAGAACACAAATCGAAGGCCCCTGGAAACCACGCTTATGAATGTTATCCCAAGTCAAGCACCTATTCCACGCTAAAGTCCAAACAAAGCAATTACATTTAGGCCATGATAGCTTACTCCACACCCTCTTCCACCAATGAACCTCCACCCTAGCCAACTTTTGAGCCAATAACATCTGATAGCCACAAGCAACAGAGTAACTCCCCTTGGGATTGTGAGCCCAAGCAATAATATCCTCTTCCAGGAGAGAGCTACACCGCCTATTGCAAAGAATTGTGTTAAGTTCATCCCTACCTTCCTCCTCACCAAAATTCGGCCACTGAGAGGGATCCTTCCAATGAGCCCTCTCCAACAGACCATGAGAAGAGAAGGACTTGAAGTCACTCACCCTAGACCAACCCTCAGCAAGAAATTCCTGGCTCAAAGGAAGTAGATGAGGAAATTGGGAGATAAGTGGAGGGAAACCATCCCAAGAGTCAGACCAAAAAAGAGCTTTTGAACCTCGTCTACAGATCCAAAATAGACCCCCCTTAATGAGCTTCACACCCTTCAGAAGAGTACTCCAAATCACCAACCCTTTCCCCTCAAGAGGGTACCTAAGGAGATCATGTTGAGGGACACCAGGGAAATATTTATGAGATAATATCCTAGCTCACAACTGATCCTGCTCCACACACCATCTCCAGAAAAGCTTAGTAGCCACAACCACTCCGAACAAAGTAGATTGATGAAGATCTAAACCACCATATTGCTTAGGACTACACACATCTTTCCACTTGACCAGGCTCCACTTAGAGGACGACAAGCACCCAGCCCATAAAAATTGTCTTTTAAGAGAATCCAACTCTTTAAGAAACCCCACCAGAGCCACCTGAAGCATACATCTGTAAGTAGGGAGTGCTTGCACAACTGACTTAAGAAGATGAACCCGCCCAGCAAAAGACAACCATCTATGTGTCCAATGATTGACTTTCACCCAGAACTTATCAATGACATTCTGCCAAGAACCCTTGGGAAGACGACCAACAGAAATTGGAATGCCCAAATACATAAAAGGGAGAACCCCTATCTGAAACCTCAATATATTAACAATTCTTCTCTGAATAGGAATGGGCGTATTGAAGATGAAGATGGACGATTTATCCTCATTAATCAATTGTCCATATTCCATAAGGTAAACATCCAATAACTACCTCAAAAAAGTAGCTTCCCTGACAGTAGCCATCCCCATCAAGGCAGTATCATCAACAAACTACAAGTGAGACTGTGGAGGCAAATCTCCACCCCAATGCCAACCTTGAATGATGCCTAACCCAACATTTCTTTTCAACAAATGCCCAAGACCTTCAGCAAGAAGAAGAAATAGGTATGGGGAGAGAGGGTCCCCTTGGCGTAGACCCCTAGAAGCCCTAAAAAGTTCATAATGATCACCATTTATCAGTACTGAGAAGGATACTGACATGACACAGCTCATAACCCATTGGATCCATTCCACACAAAATCCAAAAGCAACAAGGATCTTCCGAAGGAAGGACCATCTAACCCTGTCATAGGCCTTGGCCATATCCAGCTTAATGAACATTGTCTTCTCATGGGAACTGGCCATGGAGTGGATGGTTTCAGTAGCAATAACAACCCCATCCAAGATTTGTCGGCCCGCAACAAACCCACTTTGCTCCTCTGAAATCAGCACTTTAAGCCACTTCTTCAATCTCTTAGCCATTAACTTTGATATAATTTTATACGCCACATTGCAAAGGGAGATAGGCCTAAATTGAGTTAACCTATCCGCACCTTCACACTTGGGAATGAGGGCAATGAAAGTGGAATTAAGAGCATGCAACATCTGTTTGTTCCTTCGGGACTCTTAAACAATCGCCAAAAGATCCAACTTTATGATATCCCAAAACTCTTGAAAGAACTCTATTGGGAAACCATCAGGGCCAGGATCTTTTCCTCTCTTAATCTGAAACACAATCTCCTCCAACTCTTCTAGAGAAATCTCCCTCATCAGATACTCATTCACCTCCCTTGAAACCAACTGAGGGATACAAGAAAGAACTTGTTCCTCCTCAATAGAACCCCCTTGTGAGTCTTTAGTGAAAAGAGTAGCAAAATATTGTGATGCCTCCGCCGTGATTTCCTGAAACAAGACAACACGATCCCCCCTGTCGTTAACCAACACAAAGATGGAGTTACCATGCCTCCTGGCCTTCACAGAATTAAAGAAAAACATAGTATTTTTTTCCCCTTCTTGCAGCCATTCAACCCGTGCCTTTTGCTTCCAATAAACCTCTTCATGTAACTCACACTCCTCTACCACCTTCAGGGTCCTAGCCTCTTCCTTCAGAAGATCCTCAAAAGCCCCATTATCCCGAATCAACCTCGTAACCTTATTTAAATCTTCCTGAGTAGCGACCTTATCATGAAAAATATTACCAAAACACCGACGATTCCACCTTTTAAGCTGATACTTGACAAACCGAAGAAGCTTGGTGAAGGTATACATTACAGTACCAAAAGCAGGTCTACCAATCCTCCACCACACATTCACTTGGTCAGAAAGAGTAGAGTCACGCAACCACATAAGCTGGAATTTGAAGGAAGGAGATCGAGGCACTCGAGCAGAAATGATACTAAGCTTGATAGGCTAGTGGTCCGAACCTCTCCAATCCAAAATTTTAGAGGAGGTACACCACAGGTCACCGACCCAATAACAGGAGACCAAGAACCGATCCAGCCTCTCAGCAACACAGTCTTCACTAATCCTCTTGTTATTCCAAGTAAAATGGCCATTACTGGGCTGAACATCAATAAGATTTAGACTAGAAATGCTATCCCTGAGAAGCAACGCAGAAGGCTCCAACCTAGCAATTCCACCCCTTTTCTTAGATAACTCCACGATAGCGTTTAAATCTCCAGCTAGAATCCACGAGTGAAAAGGAGCCAGGCTACGAACATATCAAAGATGGGACCATAGAAGTTGCTTACCCTGATATTCAATAGGCGCATACACATTAGAGAGGAGAATACATTCTCCTGTGACAAAGCATGAGGCCACCAAAGAAATAGCATATCTAGAAGACATCCACCAGAGAGGGCAAATCCTCTGGGGGTTCCATAGGCAAGCCACCCCCCCAAACGCACCATGAGCTCCAACACATTGACACTCGCCATACTTCCACAACTTAGGTACCATACTCATCATACTCTCCACAGATAATTTAGTTTCCTGAAGAAAAAGAACATTCGGAGATTGATTCCTAACCAAATCATGAACAACTTTTTGTCGAGGGCCACTATTCAAGCCCCTAACATTCCAAGATAAAAAAATCATTTCTAGGAACACAAGAAATGCGAATCCAGGGTATTGACTACCCCTGACTCGACCAAAGTTTCCCCAGTTGATTTAATCTTCTCCAAATCCTTTTTCCTGCCTAGCTTGGGATTCCTCTCACCAACCCCTTTCTTTGGATCCTTCTGCAGAATACCCATGCTAGAAGAGGACATAGAGCTCTTTCCAACTTCAACACCAGTCTTTATAGGCAAAGAAGAACCCTCTCCTCCATTTGACAAAGCCCCAATAATAGGATCTGGCCCAGCCTGGACAATCGACTGTTGATCCGTGTCCATCTACCCGACACCTGTGTCCTGCACAACCTGTGTAATCTCTGGCGGAGGTCCATCTTTTCCTGAACCCAAGGTTCCCTGATCCAAGTTCATCAAACCCGGATTTACTTCCTATTGGCTAAGATCATCCAACACCTCAAACCTGTTAAAGGTAACATCATCCTGCCTCTCTCCTAGAGTCCTCTTCTGCCCCCGATTCCTATTACGAGCTTTGATAGGGATATATCCATCCTCTCTAGTACCATCACCCGAAATAGGCCCCTTCCCCTTATCCATCCTAGGTAGATTGCGAGGAGCTTGGGCAAATTGATTCCCCATCAGCTTAGCCCTAGGGCATCTACGCTGCAAGTGTCCATACTCGTGACAAAGTAGGCACCAAAAAGGAAAAGTTTCATAGTCTAACTATTGCACCCATGTATAAGATCCTGCACTCACTTCCACAGAATCTGGCAATGGCATGCTTAAATCAATTTCCACACAGATACAGGAAAAAGTCATTACCTTTTTGAACTACGTCTGTTGTGAAGACCCAATTGGTTTACCAAGAATTGAACCCACTAAATGTAGAACATCCTCACGCCAACATTCGACTGGAAACCACGGCAGCCGAACCCACACTGGAACCCTATTCAGGAGCTCCTCAGTCGAATTAAAGCTTGCATGCCATGGCTTCATAAACAAGCCCACTTGGTTATAGAAATAGGGACCTCCCTCAAAAATCCTATTCCGATCAGCCATGCAATCAAATGAAACCATAAAGTAGTTGTTCGCTAAGAGCCTAATCTCCATCTCTCCTTTTGGCAACCAGGTCCTCTGAGCCCAAGATTACAAAAATTGCAACGATACTCTTAAGCCCATAAACATGGAATAAAATGAGTGTCTCGAATAATACTCAATATCATCCGCTAGCATCTCCATCAGGATAACCAATTTTGGTCTCTCTTTACATCTTTCCAAACATCCATTTATTTTCGTAATCCTAGATCCTCCAGATGACCTAGAACCATTCATTTCCTGATCCAATGAGAATAAATTATTATCAATCATTTTTGCATTACGCATTGAAGGCATTAAACCAATCGCTGAACAGAAATCCAACTTGGGGCTTTCCCCAGATGAAACCCCACAAGACATTGTTTCACGGACACCCAAGTCAGGCATGCAGCCCCCGGGGCAAATGAACAAAGAAAAGCTTCAGCACAAGAGAACTCTGAGAACCCTGAATGCCTCCTTGGTATCTATCAAAAAAATATTCACAAGGGTTTCACCGACCCTCCAATCCTAGGCACAAAATGAAAAGGCGTCAACGAAGGAAGGAGCAGCATACACACCCACCCAACGCAGCCTGCAAGAGATCAAAAGGCCCAAAGAGTAGCGTCCACCACCCGCCACAGGCGCCAAAGCCCACAGTCCATAGGAGTCCACAATACTATGGTGACCCACCACCACCACGCCAGTCAAACAAGGGCAAAGGAAGCAAAGAAATGAAGCTCCCATCAGCCAAAGGCAAGCCACCACCACCACAGGTCCTCTCCCCCCAAAACGTGTCAAAAACCCCCTCCAACGCAGCTGCAGGCAAAACAAGAAACGAGCTAGGGCACGATTGCCCTAGCTCGACACACAGAGCCCTCACGCACCACCTTCCCTCTAGAAAATTTCATCTTAATCAACATCATAATATATTATATTATTATATAAATAGTATATTATATATAATTGTATTATATTATTTTATTATATTATTGAATATATATTTATATTATTATATTTGATTATTTATAGATTAATTGTTGCACTTCGATTTTTCTATATTGAATGGATTAACAATAATATGAAAATATAATGAAAATATTATATTATTTATAAATGGTAATTACATGAATAATGTTACAATAATGTTAAACTAAGCGATTTGTAAGAATTTCAATCTATTTTCTTCTGCCTTTCTTCTTGCAATTTATTTTCTCTTTTTCATTTTTTCATATCTGTCATATGTGAATGATGGCATAATTTTTAATCCTTTTAAAGAATTTATGTGAGAAATTGTCACAAATTTCAACTCAATTCTTTCAGGTGGTCCTATATCAACAATGGTTTTTTGAAGAGTTAATCCTTGTGACTTGTGTGTTGTTAAAGCCCAAGCTAATCATAATGGAATTTATTTTGTGTTGCCCCTTTGAATTGTTGTAATTGGAACTATACGTGGATGGTGATCTTGGAACAATATTCTAGAGTAACTATCAAATTATATAAGTACATATGTTGGTGGTTGTGGAGGTCTAGTTATAGGTCTGTATACAATATTTTGAATATATCCAAGAGCTCCATTTACAAGTTTCGATTCTATCCAAATTTTAATGTTAATATTACTCTCATGCATTATTACTGAGTGATAACTCCATATCGAGTTCATTGTTTCCACTTTCATCTATGGAACTAATACTTCCAACTTTTATTGCAATGCTTCGTGCAACTAGATTTGATAATAAATATAATTTTTTCTTGTTATGGTTGTGAACATTATCATTTGTTGAAAACAAATGAACATTGTTTTCAAATTCTTCATTCTCTGTTGTATCAAGTTTTGTATTTTATATTTTTATGAGTGACAATCAAACACCAATTGTATGATTTGCATCCCTTATATTTGTTAAGGTTTGTTGAAAACTTGTAGTTCATTATTTTTCCCATCATGTATAAAAATTTGATCTAAAGTAACCACTATTTTGAACTCCTTCTAGAGTAGCTTTGCTTTCCTTTTGCTTTCGTACAATGCTTTGTCATTGAATGGAGGTAATTGTGCCAAATCTCCAACTAAAATTATGGATACTTCTGGGTTAAAAAATTATATAAATATATTGAAAATTATGTAATCTATAAATAGAATTGTAATAAAAATGAATAAAATGTATTGTAATATATGGTACATATTGTGAGTAATTTTAATAGAAAACTAACCTCCAAAACATTGATTACCATTTTTGGGAAATACTTGTCAAATTCAGGAATCTATGTTTTTAAGCAACCTCTCTCCAAGGAAACTCATTTCATCTATTAATGTGTATTTGACATGTAATATTTTCTCCTAGAAAGTTGTAAGTCTTGTTCTTTCTAGTTCAGTGAAATGGAGGTGATGCTGACAACCAATAATTACTTTATGGTGGTCTTTAGTTGTCTTTCTAATCGTAATAGGATATTTGAGGGAGTTCCATACTTTTACAATCAGGTTGGTTTTTTTATTAAGCCATGGAACACTAGATTTAACCCTGCGGAGGAGCTCCCAAATCATGTTCCTATTTGGGTGTGCCTTCCTTGGTTCCCTCTAAAATTTAGAGGAATGACATTTTGCACATGATTTCCCTATTGGTAGGAAATTTGGTGGGTCCCTCTCAACAAATGCTGGAAAAAATGAAATTTCTTTTGCCCGTATTTGCATTGAAATTGATTTGAGTAATCCTCCTCCATATTTTTTGGAAATTCGTTTGGGTTCTTCCTCATGGGTTCAACAGTTAGACTACAAAGCTCTTCCTTTTTGTTGTCGGATTTGTCATGAATATGGGCACCTGTAGAAGAGATGTCCTAGGATTCATTCATTGGTGCCTCCTCCTAATCAGTCTCCATTCCACCCCTCCAAGGAGGGTAAAGTAAAAACACCTAGTTTGGACGAGGTTGTAGACAAGGAAGGTTTTATTATGGTTAAGTTGTGCAACAAGAATAGAGGTCTACAAAGAACTCTTAAGGAGAGGTAGGATGAGGATGTTTACAAATTTTTTGATGTTTTGGATGATCTTGGCCAGCAGGAGGCAAACCTAGGTATGATGAATCCTGAATTAGGAGTCCTGGAGGAGGATCGGGTGATAATCAACTATGTTGTGAGTCAAGATATTCAAGAAAGTGACTTGATAGTAGCACAAATGGACACAAATTTGGCCCCTAATATTTTTGCAGCTCCTTTGGCAAATGAAACTGTGGAAAGTATTGAGGACTCAGGCTTGGTTGAGAATACACCCACTTTGGGCAAGGTAGATTTGGATTTAGGGAAAGGAATTAAAGCCTCTCCCATATTAGGGTTTCAACAAAAGAATCTCAAGAAAGGGGCTCTAGAGAAACCTCTTATGGTGGGTATAAAGCGGGGATATTTTTAGTGGAAAATCTTCGCCAATTGGTGAATAGTTCATATCGGCCAAGTCAAAATTGGTGAATATATTGCAACCAACGAGGTGGTCAAAATGCCTAGATTTTTTGAATTATTGGTCCAGTGCATTTCAATTCGCCATCGATTTATTTTATGAGGCAAATGTAATTAATATTTTTGTCATAACAAACTACACATTTCAAATGGATTGATTAATATTTTTGTTTGGAATCTCAAAAGCATGTATTAAATCACCCACATATTATCCATACTATTAAAACAACATTGTGTATCAATACACATTTCACCAACATCATTAAATGTTCACTGCACGTGAGGACCAATTTCGCCAATAAAATTTACAAATACTTGCTTATAAGGACCCATTTCACCAATAACATTAAAAAATAATTACGTTTGAGGACACATTTCGCCAATTACATTAAAAAATAATTATGTATGAGGACCCATTTCACCAATACTATGATAACTCCATGCTAATTTTAGGGCCATAATCGCCTTGAAAATTACAATATATGTGTTCCATCGAGGTTTGGTTTTCCCAACATTTAAATGTATCATTGTATAATTATGCAGGATTCACCAAATTTTTACTATACCATTTAAAAATCCTATGAAATTCACCAAATATGGATTGATATAATACAAATCAAAACTCTAATTTATTCTTATACATTTTGTTTAGTATTAAACTCGTGAGCTTTTGATTCGAAAGTTAGACTTGAAACCTTGATCATAGGCAAGTTACAAACTTACAACTGTAGGCATTCCTACATTAACAAATACCGAGTCAGTGAAAACCTAAAGGTAAGTGATCATTTCTTCATAGTGTTATAAGATTTTTTTATCTCTTTTTCATTCATTCTTCAATCTTAAAGATGTTATTGAGTAGGGAATGGGATCTATATTCTATGTCCTTAAACAAGAAGACATTTTTTTTAGATTTTATTCAAAGTGAGAGATCAAGATGTCAAACAGCTAATGCAACAAGAGTAAGAGTCCTCAGTGTGGTGAAGGAATTGGGAGGCCATCAAAACACCCAAAATGTAGAGTTACCATAAATTCTTACTTTGGTAATGTTTTTGATCCATCAAATCAAGATGGAGCTACATCATCAACTCTTGCACCAAATATTAATGAAGGCATTGACAACACCTCACTAGAAGATGGGATTGAGTTAATTGATGAGGATGAAAATGTCATAGAAGATGTTCCAAGGGATACCCAGGTTAGCTAGAATGAGTTAATTGAATTGGATGAAAATGTTAGTGTCATAGGGGAGAGGACCCAGTAGTTGAGCACCCTAACTTCGCACTTCTAATTATCCTACATGGAAATTTCAAATCACTCTGAATTTTTTACAGTAGCTTACTTGGAAAGTCCCTTGCTTATAACTTTCATTTTAGGGCCACATCAGCATGCTTTTTTTCAAGATGTAGTTGACCAATACTTGTGCATTCACATCATGGGTAGTTGAGTGTTGATGTGGTATCACATGATTGGTTGCTTTTTAAGTCAAAGGAATACATTTTGTTTAATTATGGGTAGTCATGTCACAACTATTGGTCCAATATTGATATAAATATTGGGCATTATATAAACAACTACTATCACAACTATTGAAACATGCTCAACTATTAGGTCCTCTCCCCTAGATGATGTTGCAAGGAAGAGGAAAAGAAAATCCAAATAAGGGTCACAAGTGGGATATGACGAGGAATTTTTAGATTGATTGGGTTTCAAAGTACCCATTCTTTGAACCAGTGGAGAATGCAAACAAATATGAGCCTCCAACATAATGCAAGTGTAAGATTTGTAGTTGGAAATCAAAGGAAGAATGTCTTCATGTTACGTATGCCTTAGAATATGATGATCATATGCAAAGAATGGAAAAGCTTGCTGCATGTAGAGGTTCAATCAAAGTTTAATTTGGAAAGATAATGGTAGGAGCACAATTGGCAAAAACTATTCAGATGAGTGTTGTTTGTCATATTTTATCCAAAGGGCGTCCTATGATAGAATACCCATAATATATTTTTTTTTTGGGTGTTCCTAAATTTCCTAGCACACATTGGTCAATAAATGTTGGATGGGAATGGGCAAGTTGTCTTGCTAAGGTGGAAAAACAAGATTTACAAGAGAAAATAAAAGAGTCGGCCTTCATTGCATTATCTTTAGATGAAGTTACTAAAGTAGATAATACTTCTTGGGTATGTATGAATGTGTATACTATACACCAACATGTCTGCTAACCTCATCTTCTCTATATTCATAAAATGAAGGATAGTTCAACATCACAAACTCTATCTAAATTAGTTAAAAAATCTTTTAATGAAATTGAAGGTATAGATGACTTCACAATTTCCAAAAAGTTGGTGTGTGTAGGAGTTGATGGAGCTTCAGTAATGTAAGGTCACAAGAACAGTCTTTGTGTAAAGTTACAAACTACTTGTTCACCATACATGATCTCCATTCATTGCAAGGCCCACAAAATGAATTTAGCATTTAAAATTGTAAGTAAGTTTCATGTAGTATCAAAAGTTGAAAATCTATTCCATGAGCTCTACGCATACTTCTACCGAAATCCCAAACTTTTTGTGGAATTTTTTTTTTTTGAGGGAATAATAGGAGGAAATGAGCTTCTTAAGGATGTTGATATTCAATGGATCTACTTGCATGGACCAGCGCAACGAGTTTTCAAGAATATCGATCCTTGATTGGATTAATGTATGAACATCACCACATAGTAGACAAAGCTCTTGACCTCTTACATAGGTTAAGCGATATAGAGACACTCTTAACTTTATCCTATCTTCTCCCCATGCTAAAATGAACAATCTTGTGAAGAAATCCCGAGATAGAACTATGTATATCTATGAATATACTAAAATACATGGAATGACATGCATGACCCTTGACAATCTATATCTAACAGATTATCCATTTCAAAGTCCAAAATTTCTAAGCTGACAGTTAATTACAAATTTGAATAATCCTAAAAGTTATTTACAGTTTAATGCAAGCAGGCAGTTGTGTGTCTTTGTATGTGGATTTGAGATACCAATGCACTATTTACGACAACTAGGCGCTCTACCCGAGTACCTATTATTAAGGAAGCTTTTAACAACATTGTTAAATCTACAAGTGGTACTTTAAAATATATTGCAAAATATATTTCCTCATATATTTATGAACAATTCCCTTGAGATGAAATACTTGAATCCATGTCTATTGTGTATGCTCAATTTTGAATCCCAGAAAACCGTCACAACCTAGACTTTTTTCATAAAAAAGTAATTACCTTGGTCTAACACTTTTCAAAAAGTTTAGAATACGATGGATAGAAAATAGGAGGAATAATAAATGAAATTAAGCTTAGAGAACAAGTTCACCATTTTGCAACAAGTGTGATTGACCAAATTGACTCCATGGAGAATCCCATGGAAGTGGGATCAATAACAAAGGTTTGTACAACCTTTGGTCAGAGTGAAATATTGCATGATTCATTATTAGAATATTTTAAACTTGTTGATTTATGGCAAACAATGATATTGGGGTCGGTGGAGGATGAGAGTTTTCAGTGCATTGGGTTTTTTGAAATCAAAGATAAGAAAAAGACTAAACAAGAATTTGGAAAATTACTTGAGGATGTATACAACTAGGTACAATGTCTAAAGTTTTCCTTTTGAAACCTAGCACTCATAATCTAGAAGTCGATATGTGAAAGAAGAGGGTTGTGCATCACTTCAAATGTTAGTGGTAGTGGCACAAATGACAATGACGTAATGAATGTTGAACTTGAGATGCAGTGAAGAAAAAGTGCATAGGGCAAAGAAAATGAAGACAAGAATTAGAGTCAAGACATTCTCAATCTCATCTTCAGAGTGAGGACCGGGAGGTGAATTGGAAAATGGAAGTGATTTAGTAGTTTTTAGATATTTATACTATATTTCATGAATCATCTTCCAAACTGTGGTTGATGATATTTTATATTGTATTCAATGAAATTATAAATTACGAATTAGATTGAATAAATAAATATATTATTAATTGTTTCATATTTTAATTGTGTCATATTGATAATTTTTACATGTACTCAATGATTCATCATTCAACTCAATGCTTAATAAAATATTAACAACAATAGCATATACAAAAACAAACATTAGCAATCGTTTAATTTGTATCTAGTAGTAGATACTAGAGTTTGTCTACAAAAAAAATAATAAAGATAATTGAACACATTTACGAATTTGAGTTTTGTATTGATTTTCAAATGAAGGAATACATAGAGGCAATGTAAAATCCTGCTCAAAGATAACTTTACATAGAGCTGAGTTGGAAACTCATATTATCAAATCATTCTATTATCTTCTATAGCATGCTCCATTGTTCATTTGATGGAAGTGCCATTTATTATAACTGATAGTGTTTACTTGAAAATTTATTAAAATGATTCATGATTGAAATTAGAACTTAACTTTAATGTTTCAATCAAAGTTGCATTCAAGGTTATCAATGGTTTGATGGAATCTAAATAGTTTGTCTCATCTAGGTTTTGAGGAAACTGGTCTAATCCAATCTTCCTTGTATCCTCCATCTTCTTTCTAAAATCATCCTTTCCAATAAATCATTCAGTTGGGTTGAAAGCCTTTGGAAAACCAAGTTGTATCAAGTTCCTTACCTTTTTATCCAACTTCTTCATCTTTTTTGCAACCTGATCCAAAAATTCCTTTGTTTCACATATTCTCAAACACTTTTGAATGATAGATGACACCTTCATTGAGGCATAAATCCAGTCATTAATTCCTTTTGATTTCAATTCATTGTCGCTAGCTTTATAGACTATTTACAAAATTTGATTTGCAATTTTCTCTCTTGAAATCACATCTTTGTTGTCCATTACATATTTCTTGAGCTTCCTATTATGTACTATCAGATCATCAATCAATTGAAAAAATTCACACAAATGATCAATCCTTTGCATTATTTCCTCCAAGATCTTTTGTTTCATATGCCTCATTGTTTCTCTACAAAATGCAGTTAACTTATTTTGACAAGAGTTTATTTCATTTTTTGTTTCCCTCAGCTCTACTACCAATCTTTCAGTGGTTTTTCTTTCTTCCTCCATTTTTTGTTCCCAATGTTTTTCTTTCTCCAGGTTTTGTTTTAACTTTTCTGAAGTGGATTTTTCATTATCATATTTCTTTTTTCTCTCATCTAACCTTTGCTTCAATTCATTCAATTCCACCTCTATTTGTTTATCCTCTTTTCTTATAGATGTAGAGGTATATTTTTTTATTATTTATTCTAATTCATTACTCTTGTTATCTATTGCTTTCCTCTTTACTTTCTCATTTGCTAGGTCTGTCTATAACTTTTCTATTTGAATATGTAACCTCTTTTTCTCTCTTGCTTTAGCAATGATGTGTACACCAATTCATTGTTCTTTTTTTATACATTATTTTTTTCAAAACAATTGTATCTAGAAAAATCCAATTGGAAACTACTCACCTGAAATTCAGAGTGATCCATATGATTCTCTGGTTTATTTTGAATTGTTGGAACAATAAATATGTACTCCATAATTTCTTTATTTGGGTCAAATGTGGGTAATACCTTAGTTGTTGTAGGCTCTAAAGTTATAGTAGACATACTCTCTATTAGTTGCTTCCTTTTTCATATATTCTTGTTTTCTTTTTAAACTCGTCATTGTAATCAAAACCTTGGGCCACATACATAATGGAATTCTTGAATGGTAAATGAGTACTTGCAGTGATGGGAACATCTCCAATTATCTAAGACAAAGCCCAAGGCTGAGGATTATCCATTGTTGTTGCAGTCGCACTAACTGGAGAAATGCTTGGAAATAACTCCTTTTGGGTGGAAATTAAGGTACTGGTACTGGTACTGGTAGTTGGACTTGGACCTGTCATAATCCTTTGCTTCTTTGGAATGCCTTGATCATTGGGTGTCTATGTAGTATCTTGTATTGTTGGAATCTTGTGTGTAATTTATTGTTGTGGCATATGTTGACCACTACTCATACTAATACCCATACCATCACCACCAATGGCAGTGTTAGTTGCACTCTAGATTATCCACCATGGACATGTCTTGGTTGTGATTGTATCTAAACATGAGGATTAGGATTTGAAGTTGTAACAAAATAAATTATTTCAATTGTCCCTGTATGCCATTGGGATATTTTATCAGCTCCAAGGCCTTGCAAATCACTAGGATTTCTATGGCCTACCTCTATTTCCATTCAAATGCCTTGTCCTTTAGACCCCAAACCACCACGTTTATAACCCATTTTTTGGCTATGGTTGCTCCTGAAGTATATGTTTTTTTGTGGTCTCACTTAAACCAAATTTGACTTTGCTTGCATATTGTACACTTTGTTCTTCCCTATCATCATTAGATTTATCATCAGTTTCTTCACATTCATAGGGATGCTCTTTATTCCACAAATTGCTAAACTCAAAATCTTCTTCAATCTCTAAAAATGATGCACTAGTTTTTGGTTCACCTAGATCCTTATCATAGACCAAAAGGCAGTAATTTTTTATTGTGACCAATTGTTTTCTGTACAAACCATTTTTAGAGAATCTAGTATTTTATTTTAGTAGATGGTAGATCACTTTTTTCAAAAAAAAAATTGTACCTCCTAATTTGCTTCTCTTCTCTTTTTTGGTGCAATGCCATAATTTCTTATGACAATTGTTCAAAAGATATAACTTTCTCAACAACAATTTTCTCCATTTTTATTTTGACCTCATCCCAAGAATCCTTGTTTGTCAAGTTTTCAAGCAAGGGTTTACTTTGATGTTGAATGCTACTTGTAGCATTCTTATTGGCCACAATCCTTGATTTAAAGGCATCACATGGATCATACTACAAGTGAGAGACAACATCAAATTGAAAAAAAATCAAAATATCATATACAACATTAAATGGTTTTTCTCTCGAATGTGAAACTTCCACATGAAAAAGATAAAGAAGGAAATATGCTCTTCTTTTGTTGACTAAAAAAGTATAGTTGATTAGTACTCTCCATCTATCGTACATATTCCAATTCAAAAACCCTTTTTGTCACATGTATTGGAAGTTTGTATGCCTCTACTCTTGATCCATAAAATATTAGCACAATATATTATTCCATTAAGTACCAATCAGCCAATTGCATTTCTTTTCCTAGTTGAATGTAATTTCTATAATATAGGCAATCTAGGTATTAGAGTATTTGTAATTGCTTGATACAATGGATCCAAAAATTAGTCTCCAAAATGATTGTAGTTCCTTCGAGAATCATGCGTCCTTATCTTAGTGGTCCAATCATATACTGGAGCCATTTTTTTTCCTTGACATTTGTATCTAGGCTGAATCTAAAGCTTCTTGTTCAAAAACATTCCACTAAATTTGAATAGAAAAAATAGCACAAGTAGGTTGTGAACCTAAATGTCTTAGTGGAACCTCCTTTAATCATTAAAAACTATTTATGCATTGGTTTTACAATGTGCTCAATAAATTTATATTTGACAGGTCATTTAACATAGTGGATATTAAATACTATTTCAAGGAGACTTATACCCACTTCTCAATTGCTATCTAGTCTAAGGAAAAATGCTAGAATGGAAATAGTATCTTGAACCCATGGTTTAAAAATTCCCAAATCATAAGGAGACTTATGATTATTTTTGAATAAGTTACTATGACTATCCTAGACTATTTTAATTAGAAAATTATTTTTCTCCCCTTCATTGACTGCTTCTTAATCACTAGCAAACTTTTCTAGTCCATGTGGACATTTCCAAATTCTTCGGTTGTAAACCCCAACACATTTCCAAATTCTTATGCGGTAATAGATAACATTTCTTCTTTGCTATCTTTATTAACAATTAATCTTTTGTTATCATCATAATTGTGGGTGCAGACCATGATAAATTATGGGCAAGGGAAAACCTCATGTAACATCATGTGCCCTAATCCAACTACCCACGATGCAATGAAAGTATTAATTGACATTGTTTGACTATTTTGAATTTGTATTTTCTTTGCAACCTTATTCTCACATGAAAATATAAGTTTTTAGGTAAGCCTACCATAGATTTTAGGATCATAAGTATCATGTTATTCATCTGAGGTTTTAAGCACTCCAACATAATCTATTTTTCTATTTGATTTTTCCTTTCCTTTCCCAACAACCAGTTTGCTAGTGGTGGTAGACATGCTTTCATAGTGTGAAGTACCTCTTAAGTCCCTAATTTTTCTTTAAGTCTCTCAATTTCTCAACCCTAAACCCCAAGATTGAATGAAATGTAGGATTTATGTCTTTCACTTACCCAGATTTTGCTTCTTAAAAAGATTAATACAAAGACACTGATAAGCATGGAATGGTTGTGTTGGAACCCATAATCTCTCTAGTGCACTGCAATGAGCAATCTCCCTTTGTGTTGACCCTCTCACTTGAAAATAAAATCACTTAACATTAAAAACTTCACTTCTTTTTCTTTTTCTCGAATATTAAAGTGAATGGAACGTGTTAAATCCAAACTACACAATTAGTACATTACAATTTTTTACAGACACTTAAAAATATCAATCCTAGCCATTAGAGACATTGAGACAAGTCCACATGTCCTTATTTTGCGGTTTTGCAAGTCATATATAGATCTTGAATCATCCTGCGGACCTGCGGAATCCCTTTAAAAAGTATGACATTGACACTTGTCCCCTTTCTATAGTTCTACAGAAATTAACTTAACCTTTATAAAACTATTCATGGACTCGCAGAACCATGCCGAAAGAAAACCACTAAAAAGGAGTCAAGTGTCGACCTTTTCGCAATTCCACGGGTGTTCCATTCCTTAATAAAATACTTAGTGTGGATTAGCGAAGGCATAATAAGCGACGGGAACTATATATTAAGTGTGGGTTCACTTAAGCCATTTAATTAAGCACATGCAAAATATTCTTCTTAAGTGAGCGCTAGGAGAGGATCAAGGGGTCGGTAACTTAATGTTGTAAAGGACTTAATAAAATGGTTAATGACACTGAGAACTGGGGGAGTAGGTCAAAAAATTAAAAATAAAGTGTAGGATTTTTTAGGGCTTTTGAACCTAAATTCACATATAAAGTTAAAGCAACATTTTAGCAAACTACAAACCCTAGCAAGAGTGACAATATTTTACCAAACCCTATCAAGAGTGTTGTTTAATAGTAAACCAGTTGCCATTTAATGGTAAAATCCTCCAAAATATCAAGTAAAAGGCTAAAGCCTCCAAAATATCACTTATCACATAAAATCCAAATAAATATTGATTTGACAACATTTTGTTTCCATTTTTAGTGGTTTTTTTCAATTTGATGGCAACTTTATTTTTTCATTTGTATTGATTTATGTTTTAAATTTGCATGCAAATATTTCATAAATATATAATAATTTGTTGAAAAAAAAATCTAGATTTTTCTAAGTTTATTTCATTCCATTATATTTAGAACTTATTATCAATTGTTTAATCTAGCCACATACAACTAGAACTTTCAACTTGCAACCTATCCATGCATAAACACATTCTCTGTAACATATTAACATACATATAGTTTTCTATCAACATAATCCTTGAACCTCCTTTAGGTGCAAGTGCTAGTAACATTAATTCTAATTACTTGTAATTTGGATAGACACTGAACACACAAAATAATTATTCACTATAAATGAATAACAAAGAATAACACAACCATTTATTTTATTAAAATTGAATTACAATATTACATAGTTTTTTAAAGATGAGTAGAGCATGCAAGCTCTTGTATAGATAACATGTGTCACTTTACATTAGACATAATTGATTCCAAGTTGGTAGTGGTGTTATGAGATGCAAATCATATTCTCAAACCACAAGGCTTGCAGACCATGCTTGGGATCTCGGGATTACACTTGATAGCTCGAAGCCACCACTATGGTTCTACATTTAGAGAAAATTTTGAACCTTGGTTTTGTATCACACTATGGTGAAGAATGAACCAATAGTTAAAATATTTAATACATAAGATATTGCATAATATGCTCAGTCCGACCCACCATAACAGCCTAAAATGACTTCAAAAATCCATAGGGCTTGCCTACCATGTTGGGAAAAGGGAAGCAGTGAATATATAAAATGTACCTATCATAGTTACCAATTGGAATTATATAGAAGATAAGGGGTAGTAAATCTACTCCCACCCTCTTCGAGAAACTCCAATGCACCAGTATAGCACATAATGAATTTGAAAGTCCATTGTTCCTCTTTGAGGGCCTCTGTCAAAATGGAGTATGAAAAATCGATGACTTTTAATGCAAACAAGATTAAAATACTTATAGGGTCAGACTCTCTGTGAAATAACTTATCTCCATCAGAGCTCCCCATCCTAGTTCAAAACTTGGCTCAAGGGCTAGGTGAACCAAATCAACTTCTTTATAATTCCACCCATTCTAAACTTGAAGGAAATTAGTCTCTCTTTAACTCTATAAGTACATAACTAGAGGTAGGAGAATTTATAGTATCCCCAATAATACCACAACATCATCTTATTCCTTATTAACCTTGCAAAATGAAAACGCTTATCAAAATTTAGAACAATGCACTCAAAAGTAAAGCTATTTTATGGAATTTTAAGAATGATTTCAGTTGAGCTCACCATCCTTATTTATGGGTCATTTATGAGCTCACCATCCCTATTTACTCACGAGTCATGTGAGGTATAATTACTTTTTGGTGCTATCCAAGTAACCAACTTTAATTGTGTGAGAACCACTTATAATGTTTATTTTGATTGATGTCTGGCTACATGCAAATTGTACCTAAAGATAACAAGGATTCCATCAAATGATATGAAATCTATTAAAAATTGTATTTCTATTGATAACTAGATTCATGATATCATCATGTGTAGTATGTTGTGTAGTTTTCAATATCAAGTTATCAAATCAATAATACATTTCACTTGCTTTGAATGTACATATAGTGTTATTCCATGATTCTGCAACCACATTTTCTTCAATGAACAATAATCCCGCAGAATTGTGGAAATCAATAAAAAGAAAACACATGTAATACTTTCTGCCATTTTCAATATCAAGTTATCAAGTCAATCATTTCACTCGCTTCATATTAAAAATCAATAAAAGGTGACAAGATAATTATTGAATTGCTACATTAAATAGCATAGAATAAAGATGCAATAATATAAAACTAATTTTAATAAAAATAATATAAATATATACATGTCAAAATTTATATATTTGATCATGTAGCATGTATAAAGGTGCTTGAAAAATCTACATAAGAAAGTTACTGAGTAACAGAATCCTGCTAGAAGAATGCAATATTCACATACATTTATTAAAATTATGACAAATTTCTTCACATGCATTTATCAAAATTATGATAAAAATTCATTCCTCAAAAAATCATATCCCATGATGACCAACTGATTTATGTTCCACTAAAGTGACATTGTGGAAATTTGACACAAAAAGATGTCAGGTTACAATGACTCCTCCATTTAAGAAGAGTGAAATATCCCTTGGTACAGGGGTTCCCACTCCAATGTGTGCATTAGCAAAAATATTCCCTAATCCTCCTATATAATCATGTTGAACCATCGAACTCACTAGGAATAACACATCAACCTGTGAAACTCCAATGTCTAGTAAAGAAGCCACGAATCATGAAGAAATGTCGGTGTTCACCCAATATTTATCTACAGCTTCTACAAATTTGAATCCCAACACTATCTTGATAAAGATTACAGTCCATCTGATGTGTAACCTAAAAAAATTGTGTAAGTTTTTGGCTAGTAATTGATCCTAAGAAGGTTAATTGGTGTTGAGGACTGGCTAGACAAATTGGTGTATCAAATTCCATAACGATTTTCAAACCAGAGATTTAATCAAGATTATGATGAACTTCATTAGTAATTCCAACTGAATTTATAGAAAATTTTGGACCTTGGTTCAATATCCCACTATGGTGAAGCACAAGCCGATAGTTAAAACATTTAATACAAAAGATATTGTGCAATTTGATCAAGGTGTTGGGAAAATGTGTCTCATCCTTGCAATTACATAATTTACTATTGATACATAAGGTATTATTCAGCTGATGATGATGGGAGGTGTGGGGGGGTCTCCCCCTGTGAGGGGTCCGGTGGGATCATCCCCCTGATTGGGGTCTAGGGGTAGCGTCCCCGAAAAGATAATTTTATTTATATTTTATTATTGTAAAACTAGACTGTTCATCATTAGGTCTTAGATCTAATGGCCGATATTTTATTAGCTTGACTTTCCCTAGAAAGAAACCTTATTTTATGAGGGCATTGTATTACGGTTGTGTATTATGATGTATTATGAGAGTCTGATAGTAGTCGTGTTGCCTCTGGATCTCTAGTTGGTGATACTCCTGTGAGAAGCTTGCTCTGCAAGTATATTGTAATCTTTGTGATTTCTTAATAATATATTGGGTGGCTTTTGGAGTGTGGGGTTTTTCTCCCAAAAGGGTTTTCCCACATAAATCACTGTGTTATGGTATGCATGATAGTTTATTTTTGTTTAAATTTTTGTAACTATTAAAGATCTATAAAAAATTTGCATTATTCTCCTCTCAAGATTAGTGTAGGAAGTTGTTCTGCTACCTTAGCTTCCTTACACAGGGATCTTCATTTTGTTATCTTACCTCAATTTACATGTTCTAAATTTAATTATCTCAGAAGAATAATTAAATTTAATTGAAAAGGTGATCCAAATTGCCAATTGTTGCATTTGTACTTCGTCAGCACATGGGATCTAGCCATTGCAAATGTTTTTTGGATTGACATTTGGTAGCTTGGATTTAGGTAAAGTACTTCGAAGCATTGAAAAGATAGGGAATTATATGGTTTGTTGTAACTTAATCATTATCAATATCCACTAATAAGTCACAATAAATTTCACTCACTTCTTATCAGAACTTATAAATATGCTAAAAATTCGTCCATCGAATAGTGAAATATTTTTGTACATTAACTTTAATTTTCTTAGTATATTAGCGTTATATTAAGTTATTAAATAATAATATTTTTGTGAAGTATTCTATAATTTTTATTCGCATACCAGTTTCTTAACAATTTAGAGTAATATTAAATATAAATGTTAAAGAAGTAAACAAATGAATCATACAAAAAATATAAATGTCTTTTCAATCTTAAAAGCCACTAAATGGACCTACGAAAAGTATTTAAGTAGCTAAAGTACATAGCCATCCAAAAAGGCACTAATTGTGACAAAAAACTAGTCATAAAATATATATTACAAGAACTATACAACAAAATATAGACACAATTCATTACAAAAAATTCATTACCATTAGCAAAGGAGACTGGTAGCAAAGGATCATGATAGTCCATAGAGGCCCTAAACTAGGTGTTTGAGCAGGAGGTAAATTGAATTGAACAAAGTAAGAGCAGAGAAGAAAAGGGCATCACCCAAATCCTTCATTTAAAACTCCAAACTCAACAATGATTCATTTGTCGCATCACAAACCATACCATACCTCATAACAACAAGGGAAAGATCTTGCACTGTAGAAGAAGCTAGTTCAACTTTGGGAAAGATTGTACTAACAAGGGCTAACCAAAATTCAAAATTATAATGCTAAAGTTCCAACTCCAACAAAGAAAGAGAGTAAATGAAAAGATGAAAATAACATATTGCTAGCATCTTCACCAACTCTTTATCCAACAAAATGTCCATGCAATTGGACAAGAAAGCATAATCTACCTAAGAAAATAGAGCATGGGGGTTGTTTGAAGCCACTCCCTACCCAGAATTGTTCTTATAGCCTCCTCAACAGGCACACAAGGAATAGTGAAAACCATACCCAACTTTTGTCTATTGTATGTATTGTTGCTTCTTTTCTCCCAAAAATATTTGAGTAGCATGACATGCCATGAAGACTCCATAATATCACAGTGAAATTGTGAATAGAAAAGAGAGAAAGTAAATATGTTATAAATGTATGAAGGACATCATTGAAATAGATGGATAATATTTTATTCTCTTTGTTATTTTATTTTACTCTAGAGGTTCCCCTAGAGTAGGTGGGACTAGCATTGTTGCATTTTAAAGATTGGTTTTAAGATGCTCAAACACTAGTTGAAATTATTATTCCAACTAAATATGGTGTCCTTTTCTATAGATGCATGAATGGTTGACTTTATTTACAAGTTGTGACATGAATCCTTTGATTTCTTGGATTTTTCCTTGTAAACCATGTAATTACTTGAGGTTTTGGGGAGGAGGAATTTTTGTGGTAGCTTTGACTTTGGATAGACCAACTTAAATAACTCTTCTATACATAAAAAATCTCAACAATTTGTTTGTTGTAATACTAAAGACACTATTTAGGATTTAGATAAACATTATATTCTCTTAGTCTTTAAAAAATTATTTATAAAATGGTAGGATGTTTTACTACGGTTTTCAATTTAGCTAATATGTCATCCATGTAATCTTTGATGAAATCATGAAGCATATCAAGAAAGATAACAATCATGACTCTTTGATAGGTTTTAATAGTATTTTTTAAGCCAAAAGGCATGACTTGGTAACAAAAAGTTCCCTAGGGTGTAGTGGATGTCATTTTGTGTTGATCCTTGACTGTGATCTTAATATATTTATATCCTAAGAAACCATCCATGATATATTAAATTTTATGTTATATTGTCAATTGGGTAATCATGTCAATATTTGGTAAAGAAAATATATCTTTTGGAAATGCCTTATTGATGTCTTCGAAGTATGCGTTCACTTAGATAAAAATTGATTTATTGCTAATAGGAATAATGTTAGATATCAATGTAGAATAGTCAATTAGTCAAATAAACCCAAAATCCAAAAGCTTTAATAGTTCTTATTTGATGAGAATGATGACCTTGAGATGCATATTTATTTAGTTTTTGTTTGATCAATTTAGTATCTTTATGTTCAACAAGGTGGTGTACCATAAGGGATAGATTCAATACAAGCATACTAGCATACAAAAAATAAATAAAAAATTAGGAGGTCAACAAAAATTTCATGTTTTGAGAGATTGTGAGTAGCTCTAATCTTAATAATTTTGGGATTCTATTTCATTCTAATGTTCATGTAAATGGTATCATCAATGAGCAATTTAGAGCCATCCTATAACTATGTAGGCATAGAAGGAGGTTAAGTTCCTCATATATTAGTGGCTTAGAAAGGTTCTCGCTAATATTTGCCTTCCTTTTCTTAATTTTGATTTGTTTTGGTCTAATAGAACCTTAGAGAAGGGGACTTCAATTTTATACTTTAAAAAAATGTTTTGACTAAGGAACTGTTTCTAATCCCCAAAATATGTTGACATGTCAAGGTTGATTCCCAAACCATTTTCATGATCTCCTAGTATGATTTCATCTTGAAACCCCTTGAATTTTGTGATAGATTTGTCATTTTAAAATAATTACATTGGTATATGATCTTTTATGTCTTAATAAATAAGTTAAGGTTATTGGAGGTCAAGGTTAATAGTGAAGATAATGGTGTAATTGAAAATATTGGTGGTGATAAGATATTCATAAAAACTATGAGAGAAACCTTTATCAATGTAAGAGGAAGCTTCATAATAGATTGCGTAAGTTTCACTAACATCCTCATAATAATAGCTAGGGGTTTTTTATTTGATGCCATGAGATTCTTGATTTTTATGAACATGTATAAGTTCTTGGATTCCTTGTATATAAAAGGTATATTCCTTTTTCTTTGTAGTTCATGATTTCACACATCTTATTTACTATAGGATACTCATTACCTTGAAATAAAACTACTAAATTATCATATATAGCTAAGAATCATTAGAGATTTTAATTTTCTCATCTACAAGAAAGCTTTATTTGATAAAATAAGTTGTACCAAATTGATAGGATACCTGGTCTTACTTCTTATTCATTTTAGGATCACTATGACTTCTACGAGGAAGGGGAAGTTTAACCATAAGGAAAGCATCGTGGATTCCATACCCTCTCAATACTTTGTCAATGATATTGAAATGAGATTTTGAAGGTGAGATTTTGAGTGTGGATGGTAGGTCATTTGGATGTATTTAGGATGAAGGATTTAACAAATTTGGTGTTGTGGATCTATTCATTTTAGATGTAATTTAAGTAATGAGATAGTAATTGGTTTTACAATATATCCACTCTAATATTTTACAATATTAGAAAGGTCAATAATCACAAGGAAAATCACTTTCATACTTGAACACATAAATTTTATGCAATTATGGAATGTGGATGGGATAGATTGTATGTATGGATCTATAGTGGGTTGAGAAGGATATTGTAAGGGAGGTAAAGTACAATTACATGTAACAAATCTTGTTTTGCTATAGGCCTAAATATGATAAAATATGTATGGTTTGCACCAATTCTCTTTCTATATTATCACATGCTTTCATAGTGATGGAATTTAGGTCTAGTGCCACTTCAAAGTAACTAAGATGTTTGATTAACATCAAAGTGTAGGAATCAAAGCACAATCCATTGTATACAAGTACCTTTTTCACTCTATTTTTGGTTATAAGTGCCCTAATGTACAAATGGAGACTATGGGAGGAGCCAATAGGAGGCATGTTATTTTGGTCAATGGTGTGTTGATGAACTAAATATAGGTGTCTAATCAGAACTTGGAATTGGGATTGGTCAATGTTGTTGGGGATTATTTACTCTTGAAGGAATTTGTACAAGAAAACCTTTTGATAAGTGAATATTTTAAGAATATCCAAGATGGATATTTGGGTGATATTTTTCTCAATTTGTTTAATAAGGTTTTTTTGTCCTTTAGGAGTAGGTAATGGAGGCATTTGGACAATGATTTTATTATTCCTAGTTATGATAAACAACTACATCATAAGAAGGGGAGGAATTTTTACAATGAATATTATTGGTTTGGAATTTTCACCTTGATTTGGTTGTGGATGAGGTTGATTATGATTTGGAAAGGTATCCTTGTACGTCTCCAAGTGTTAGTTATTTTATGTAGATGCACCTCCCTCAAGTGCAACATCTCCTCTATCAATTAGACCTTAAACATAATTTTTAGTTCTATGCACCAATTGATTGAATTCCATTTGATTTTTTGACATTCACAATAGTAATTTTACTTATAGCATGTGGGTTTCCATTTACTTGAAGGAAATTTATATTCATAATAAACTATTTTTTAGGTTTGCAAGGAAAATGACACCTAAACTAACATTCTCCCACTTTAAATTATGCATGAAAATTACATCCAAGAGATACAAATAATAAATCTAGTGATCAAGGCTCACAACCTTCCCACACCAATAGAACTTATTCATGGTCACTAGCTTTGTAAGAGAATCTACAACATTATCCAAATTTTCAACCTTATCAATCAAGACCTTAC